>QANZ01039962.1:82334-116589 GCA_003254925.1 Chamaecrista fasciculata | reverse complement strand
GGGATTATATTAGTTGAGTTTATATATGAGTGGTGAGTATATCAAATGAAATAAATTAGCAAAGAACTAATTAAGTAATTAATTAATGTCAAATTAAAGTAGAGAGAGGCATGAGTTTGAGAGGCTTAAGAAGTTAATTAAGATGTGGAGGAATATGCATATACGGATTATGCACTATGAAGCATTTGTCTTTTCTGCTTTCTTTTTTTAAAGTCATGAATATACTCAAGTGTGTATGCAAGCTAGCTAACAAAAACAATTTAGTAAATTTGGAGGCATATATACATTTGGGAACTCCACGTTTATTATGTATATAGCGGCAAAATGGCAAAGATTCCCTTTTGTTAATACCTGCAGATTAGACTTTCTATAAAATTCATCACTTCGTCACATGACATAATCCAATATTAAATACATGAATCAGATCAAACCTATCATTACGAACTTCTAAAAAATGTACCAGAAATGACGGAGCTCCCTTAATTTAATTATGTATATATTTTACATGTACATACACTCAATTAACAAATTAATCATTAATTGTACTCAAGAAAGTCGAAACTTCGGATTCAATTTCAATTAATTCAACGCATAGAGCAACAAATCATAAAGAAAAAGCAGTTGAATATCATATTACTGTGTATATATGGATTATAGAATGCATAGAAAATTAATTGTATTGATAATGGAAGAATATTATAAGGGAAAGAGTGGAGGGTAAGTTAAGTATAGTTGATTTGGGAGGGAATAAAGCTTAATTAGCTTATTATGAGAATGAATGTGTGTTGTCTTCATTAGCGCCTGAATCCTCGGAGCCTTAATCCCCGGCTAAGTCTAAGGCCGAAGAAGGTCCAAACCTTTAATCATTGTGTGGCCAATCCAGAAAGTAATGGTGGAATTAATCAAACTTTTCATCTTTGTACTTGATATAATTATTGGATAAAGAGGTTATTCGGGTCATAATGATAATATCAATAATTCTTTGTCACTTGCCAATAAAGATTGCCCGTTGATAAGGAGTTAACTCATAATTCACAAGGTTATGAGTTCGAATCCCGCAGCCGATGTGAGAACCTTGCTGGTAGGCGTTCTGTAAGTACTTCTGTAAGCGCTCATAAAGCCTGGAGTCATGCTCTGGCCTTGGTGAGCCACTGAGGCCCAACTCACCAAACTTTTTGTTACCTATAAAAAAAATTCTTTGTCACTTTAATGAACATAATAGGAGCAATGAAGAGCAAATAAAAAATTACAGCAACAACCACAACATAAAGAATGCACAAAATAAGAATAGCGATAATTATTTAACGTGACAAAAATTCCTCCAATGTGAAGAATAAAAATCACAGTACCTCTCTTGGTAATGGAATCCATTATCACCAACAATGTCTTATAAATATTCAGCAAACCACAACTGAACCAAAATGATAGCTCCATCACATACAAGCACAAAAATGAGATAGAGCCAACCAATAGAGATAGACTATAGTTTGAACCATATCTGACATAGTTCTGACCATCCAAATGTAATCTTCATCATTCAAAATGAGAAATAGGGAGTTACAAACATATCACCAAAAATCAGTTCGATCGAACCACGAATGAAAGGTCGAAAATAATGAAATACAACAAAGACATCTAGAAAATCAGTCTGGTTTTGCAGTAAAACTCCACCTTCCAAACCTTCAAATATGATCTCCACAATTCAATGAAGACTACATGTCAGCTACTTGCCCACAAAATTTTAGCCTGATTGGAGTTTAAATCATCGTCCAATCGCCAGAAAAGTTAAGCAAGGTCAAGTTTAAATAAATGGTTGCTGCTACCCCGGCCCTTAACCAACAAAACTCATTATCAATATTAAAATGAAGATGACATGAATTTAAATATTGATAATGAGGAAATACATCCAAACAACACAAAGGGGTTTGAGAAATTGAATCCTTTTACAATAGAATAAACTACGTTACAAACTCTTCACCAGAATACAATATCAACAGCAAAAGAAAACAGACTCAAAGATCTTGTATAATGGACTTCAAAAGAATTTTTTAACTTTATCATCTTCGAGTATTTTTTATTTCTATAGATCTGAGCAAAAGAGCTGTAAAATTGAACAACGTGGTTCAAAACTATACCTTTTCTCATAGAAGGGAGAAGATCCTTTTATAATAGGAGGATAAATGGAGGAGAAAGAACAAAGAGATGAGTCTAAAAGAAGAATCCAAATTTTAAAATCAAATCAAGGTTTTCAACCTTTTAAAAGTTTCTGTAGGAGTCTTGGACTGAGAATTAGTTGTGTTTCACAAGAGAAATCAGAAAGTTTTCTTCATCTTTACAAAAAAAAAAATAAAAGAAAGTTTTCTTCATGGACTTATCCATAAGATTTTGTGGAGAGACGTGCGGTCCAGGCCTGCTTCAGGTAGGCCCATTAAGGGTACTTGGGCATTTATTTGTATGTAGAATAAAGTATTCAATGTGCATAAGCCCAATAAAAAATGGGGCTTGATTGAAAGTTGGCCCAATAGTGTGGAGCAACATTGTATATATAGTTTAGGAAAGGCCAAAGTCTCAAATGGGTCCCTTATGTATTAGTTAGATTTCAAATTGGTCTCTTATCATGTTTCAATGATGTTTCAAATTGGTCCCAAATATAATTTCGAAACGCGATTTGACCTCATTTGCCAGTAGTTTTAACTAAGCAGAGAAAGAACTCTTCAAGAGTTAGTATATAGTTTCAAATTCGTCGCATCCGGACTTAAAACGAGAGAGATATGATCATTTCACTTGCTCGACTGTGAAATGAGTTACCCACTTTTGAGACTCAATTTAACCTTATTTGTTGATAACTTCAAAGGACTGTCAAAATAAATTTTTTGTAGCTCTGAATTTGTCGCTTTTGAGGTTCAAATGAGAGAGATATTACTATATTAAGTATTTTTGGGACTGATTGGAAACATCATAGAAACATGTATGACCAATCTGAATCAAATGAAAGACAAGGGACTAATTTGAGACTTCAGCTTTATAAAATGTTGAGTTTCTTGAGTTAGAAAAAATGTGATTATTTGTAAGCAATTAATAAATGTTTAATTATTGATCCCCCACTAGCTAGAGGAAGTGGAAAGGGCACAGTTCAGTTCACATCTACCAATTATATTAAAGCCCAATTGACGAATCTATTTGTTTGGGTATTGTGTCTGCTTTATAGTTCTCATTTCTATTCTCTATTACTCTGCCCTATATAAGGGAGGACTGTGACATCATCTCAATCTTGTATTCATAGGTTAAAACTTAAAAGTGTAATATTTTAGAGGGTGTGGCCCAAAATTGGGACACTCATGCCATAGCCAAATTAAGTAGGGGTAAATAATATAGTTATAAGAAAAAGTAGGGTTAATTATAAGGAATATTCCCTCACCAATATGCCTATAAATATACATGATACATTTGAAACTAATTGAGAAACGGATAAACTTAATTATATTGTGTTCTTCATATTTAATTATAGTGTTTTTGTAACAAAAATAAGATACATGTCAAAATGTTATTGCATATATAATCAATCACAAAATAAAGAGAGAGAGAGAGAGAGAGAATGTAAATATATATAACTTATAGTTAATTTAAGAACCTCATATATAGTAAATATATATCATTTTTTTCCAAAACTTAATTAGTTAGTTCCCTTGTTTCCACACATCAAACTGAAATCGATTCAAATCCTAAATCAAATAAAATTAATTTATTCAATTACAATAATGATTGGATAGATAGATATACTATCCAGTTCAACAAGGGTGAACTCAATTGGTACACAATTGATGAACAGTATATATATAATTGATCAAATGGTCTTCAGTGATAATAAGATATATATTATGTAGAATTTTTTGTTTTAACCTATATCTTTTATATATATAACTAACAATATAAAACTGTGTGTGAGAGATCGCGATCATGACATGATACATGCATATACAGATCATCATCATCACTAGAGAAAAAAAAAAGGATCAAGATCAATGAAGCCATTTCCAGGAAAGTAAGTAAGTACAGAACGAAAGAGACGTCTCTCAAATCATAAGCATATATATATATAGAAAATGTAGCAGAAAATTGCGGAGTAAAATGATGATGAGGCCTATAATACGCCTGTATATATTTCCATTCACTACTAAGTACTAACTTCAAATTTTGTGTTATATTAATACATGTTCTAAGGTTCTTAGAGTTTTAATTAGTCTAATTAAGTTGTTGTTTGCTAATAAATGTTCTAATTATCTGTACTGTTCTACAAATATATGTCAGATCAATGTACCTGCCTATATGTGATCTATCTAACTAATTAATATAAGTACTCTTGAATTTGATCATATATATATAATAACACCAATAATAATAGATACATAGATAGATGTTTATGTGTTATGTCGACCTAAGCTTATATAGTGAAACATCCTAGTGAGTGATTAGATATTAATGTATAGTTGATGTTCCCTTTGGCTAAGGAATCTAATGGCAGCACGCAGTTTCTTGGTTCGTTATGTGTCTATGATTTGCAGACAACTCTCACCGCAATCCTAGCCGATCACAAGATCCATATAATATATATGATCCCTTTCATTTCTCCAATCATATAATTATGAATATATATCTGTATATGGTTCAGTACTATATATATTAATATATAAGTTAACATTGAAGCTCTAGCTATAGACTATATATATTATATATATTTATATGAATTCCTTCATGGGATTTATATATAACAATGAATTCCTCTTTGCTAGTTAGACGGTTCGAGTTTAATTTGTCTGCTACGCCACCATTTTAAATTTCCATCTCCCATGTGCATGGTCCAGTACTCCACGAATATATGTCATCAAAATAGAGATATTAATTAATTAGAGAGAGAAAAAAAAGAAGATAGTATTTGGTCTCTATATTTACATCGAGTCAATTAATCAATTTGAATAATCGAAATACATGATTTGACCCCTGAAATATTTTTCAATTATCAACTATATATTTGGTCCCTAGTAACGATTTAGTCCCTACCAACTCAGTTCCTTAAAAGGAGTTCATGCAAACAAACAGTTAGCCAAAGACAGATAAGGAGCTGAGAGATAAGAAAGATCACACCACGATGTATAGTAGTTCACACCAAGTTTGCACCTGATGCTACGTCCACTCCTCAAGCACACAGCAAGAGAGTTTTTATAATGTGGGTAACAAGTACACAAGAGCTAACCCTTTTCCCGGGGGGTTCACCAAACTTGGTTTTACAAGCTCACAAGTACAAGACCAACCCAATATCACCAAGAAGCTTTCTAAGTTATTACCAAATCTATCCAACCTTAAACACTAAGGCTCACCCAATGGATTTTACGCAGGAAGCTAGAAATGCTTTCTAGGAACTACACAGAAAGAGTAGAAGAAGATTTGAGTTTTTCTCACTAAGAGAATAATCACTAAGACTGTATAGCACTAAGCTAAGATGAAAAGAATACAGAGAATATTTTATCGTTGTATCTTATGTGTATTTCTTCAGTTCTTGTTCTGCTTCATATATATAGAGCATCTGAAGGAACTAGAAGTTAGGAACTGGAGCTTCAACGGTCCAATAATGCAACGACTCATTCTGAAGATCGGAGCAAGAATGTTCATATCGAAATCTTGATCAATCTTCGATTTGATCTTGCATTTAATGCTTGGATGAAGCTTCAACTTTTTTCAGATTCCTTAACGTCTCTTTTCCAAGTTCTGAGCAACACACAACATGTCAGTACCTTCAACACTGTTGACTTGATCTTCTTAACATGTCAGAGTGTTGATAAGCAGAGTAGGTAGCATGTTCGCCTTTTGTACTTGATCTCTTGCATCACATAGACAACAAATGAGCGTTTCCTTGAAAGGAAACTATCGCAGTACAAGTTCTTTTCCAAAAATAGTAAAAGCCAGAATTTTAGGAAAAGTGTTTGCAAAAGTCAAGAAGTGAACTAATCACTTTTAAGGATTGACTTTCAGACTTTGGGATTGATTAACAAATATTTGTATTATAAGAAACATAATCTCATTTAATTAACAAATAATTAATTAATTAATTAAAAACTCATTAATCAAAATTTAGTCCAACAAAATTAATACTATTCTATCCCTGAACTTGAACTAATTTATACTTTTTGGTCCCTTAACTTGTACTAAATTTATATTATCTGGTTCACAAACTTGTACTGAATTTGTATTTTTTTGGTCCTTTAATTTGATCCAAGGACCAAATCGTTGACAATTGCAATACTTCAAGGACTGAGTAATATATTTTGATTATTTAAGAACTGATTAGTTGACTCGGTATAAATTCAGTGACTAAATAGTAAGCTATATATATAAATTCAGTGACTAAATAGTAAGCTATATATATACGTGGGTCCTATAATGGCATCATGCAACACAGAGCTAGCCACAACCATCTGTTTCTTTTTAAATCTAGTTCTGACTGTATATAACAAACTGATGGAATGGAAGGCATATATATTATATAAAATTGGTCATCATATTATATAAGCTATACTAATTATTAATACGTTTCTTAAAAAATAAATAAATGCACTTTTCATGAAGCAACTCTATGAATATATATATAGGTCATTGACATTTGAGAGCGTACAAGTCATTTTTTGATTTATGTTGGGCTTGCATGTATGTAGATGGACATACAAAACTGAAACAACGAGACATGTGAGAATTATTGTGAGATCTGGCATTATTGACTGAATAATAGAGCCAAATTATTAGTCATATTAGTAATTAATTATTTTACAAGTGCAGACAGAAAATATATAGTAAATGAGGCAATTCAAGGAGCTGTAATATATAAATATAAAAGTTCAAGAGGCTAGTACAAATGTTCCAATTATATATATTGAAGTTGCAATGACATTTGATAGGAGCCATTGATTTTGTTAAAAATGGATCAATGTCCAATGTTCTATGGACAGATGGTGAACCATATATGTATAAATAAATATGTGTTTAAGACAGAATGTAAAAATTATTGGTCACCAATTCAATCATGTTCATTATTTTAGTGTAGTCAAGGTGAATTATCTTGCCCATTATGCGATACCAAAATTAGAAATTGGATAGAAACACTGCATGATTTTCAAGTTTGATCAATTACTTGTTGATAAGGCCTAGCTACTTTTCTTTTTTGGCATTACGATCCCGACTTTGTTTAAGTTAAGTATTTTCTCTTCTTGAGCTTAATGGCACATCTTTCCCCCTAAGTTTGATAACTTTAAAGTATCTTTTAGAAGAATCTAATTAAAATCGATAAATGAGGGTATTTATATTTTGTCAATTCAGCTGTTTTTTTTAAATTTAATTAATATACAACAATAAGTTTGATATCTAATTTTTTTCATCTTAGTAAGAATTATTTTTTAAAAGGTTTAATTACATTTTTTATCTCATATATATGTTTGAAGTGAATTTTAATCCAGCCCTTTATTTGTTTATTTTACAAAACTAGTCTGATATGTTTTCATTTTCTTTTTTAATTTTTAGTCTCAATGACTTAATGTAGTCTCTCGTTTCAAGTTTGAATATAACTAGGTTGAAGTTACGAGTTACTTTTGACGAGTCATTTATTTGTTAAGTTGAGACTATCAAAAAATAAAGTCAAATTAGATCACGAATGTATGCCTCTTGTTTCATGTTCAAACAAGCAAAATTTATCATATTTTTTTCGTTTCAAGTTCGGATGTAACGAGCTCGAAAATATATATGTGTTACTCTTGACGAATCTTTTTTTTTTTCTGTCCAGTTGAGACAGTTGACAAATGACGTCAAATTATATTCCAAAAATGAGTTTAGGACCAAAAAGTAAAAAATCATGATTGTTAAAAAATAATAAAGAGCTAGATTGAAATTCACCCCAAAACATATAAGACTAATTAAAAGTGTAATTTGATATATTTTTAAATTATGGATCCATACCCATTTATTGGAATATACTGTAAAAAGAACAAGTTTGATTAATTTCTCAAGAAGAACCCTGTAATATTAATATTGATCATTTTAACTATTTTCTCATATATTAAATGAATAAATATGCTATATAAGTTTGATAGGTCAGGAAGGACGTACGTTACATATAGTGGCTATTTATACTCATCATGATGCCCTAGCTAGAAAATGTCCAGAAAGATTGTCTGATCTAGTCACATACTAGTCATATAGTTTATCCCATGCTAGAATTTTGATACAAAAGATCTGCTTTATACTCTTTAATACGGATAGTCATGACTCATGAAACTAATATAATTTAATCCTTTTGTCTCTTTACAAGTTAATTCCTATAAGATAGGGTTAAAACATAAAAGACTTAATTGAATTACTTCCACGGTTTTCAAAGACTAAAATAACTCAACTTTCAAGAATTAAGTTGTTAATTTATGTATCTTTTAAAAACTAAATTATAGAGAAAATTTATAAAAAGCTCAATTGCTATAGCATTTCAGTTTTTAACTATTGAATCTAATTTTTTTTACTTTCAAGATCTGTGTTTTATAAATTAAATAAACATTATATATATATATCTCAAGATTAAAAAGTTAAATTCAATAGTTGAAAACTAGATTTCTTTAACAATTCATCTTTGTATAGTATTACTCTAAATTAATATGTCTAAACTTTTTTTTTATCCTCCACACATTTTTTACTAGAGACAATCTAATTTAAAAGGTACTCCCTCCGTTCCTGAATATCTGCTTTTCTGGAGAACTTTTTTTATTCCAAAATATCTGATGTTTTATAACTTCAAGAGAGCATTAATTATTCTTTTACCATTTTATCCCTATTAAATATAGTAGAGTCATAAATGAATAAACATTTTTCAAGTAATTTAATAGGGATAGTTTAGTCTTTTTACATCATTTTTGTCTTCATTCTAGGTGAGCTAATCATTTCCTTAGTCTGTGTGTATTTACCTTAAACATCAGATATATAGGAACGGAGGGAGTACTATTAAACATTAAATATGAACACATCTCTCAACGATACTCAAATTCACCGTGTTAGAGGATACTAACTCATTTTGATAAATCCAAGAATCACGTTAGTTCCCATAGTAGAATTAAGTATATTCAAGTAGTAGTGAATCAATTTTACAAATCTTCGGACTCTATCAATTAATTTCACCCATCCCTAATGATTGGCCACAATAATATAAATGTGGAATAGGATACATCTTGTGATTAGATGCTTAAATTGCAAACATTCAAAAACATGAAGTCCAAGACAAAATCTAATAAGATTAAATAAAAAACCGCGTTAATGATGATTGATTATGTATAAATAATGAGTTAATTTATGAAATTTTTAGGGTATGAACCGACAAAGGATTCTATCTGTGCCATTAATGAAGGCGACAACCTCTTTGATTCCCCACTGATCTTGCAGATATATGTCTCTCCCCACCACATCTCACTCTTATAATTATATGATACCATCCATCCATCCATACATCTATCTCATATAATTCTCAATTAATTCACTCATTATATATATATATTATAACATCATCTTCATCATCATCATCATCATCACTTGAACTTCCTATTAATTTGAGCCCTCTCTAGCTCTTCTCATTCTCTCTCACATACACACTCTCTTCTCAATTCTCATCTTTCTCTTTAGCCAATAGTCATATATCATCATCATCATCATCATGAATTTTCACCCTAATAACACTTCTTCTTCTTCTTCTTCTTCTTCTCTTCATCATCATCATCATAATCCACTTCTACTTAACCTAGATCTTCTCCTTGAGCCTTCTTCCTCTTCTACTTCTACATCTTCAATGTCTTCACCAACTAGGGCTCATAATAATAGCAACAACAACATGGAGGGAAAAATATTCTCTTGCAATTATTGTCAAAGGAAATTTTTCAGCTCTCAAGCCTTAGGAGGTCACCAAAATGCCCACAAGCTCGAACGCACGCTCGCCAAGAAGAGTAGAGAGCTCATAGGTTCCTCCATTATTCATGCTTATAGCAACGGATCACCCGGTGGTGGAGTAGGAGGAGGTCATCGGGTCGGATCGAGTCTGGCTGAGTTCGGAGTCCACGGGGAAGGTGGGATTATTAGGAGAGAGTTTGGCTATGGTGTTAAAGAGATTGTTCAAGAGGATATTACCCAACTTGACCTCTCCTTAAGGCTCTAATATATATATATGAATGTGAGTACTACTCTTGTTAAAAAGAGAGATCTAGCTAGAGAGAAATTAAAGGTTATATATTTATGGTTAATAATGTGCAAGTTAGAAGTTTAGAAGGTGAAGTTGATCAATATGATGATTATGTTATGTATGTAGGAACTAATGAAGTCATGAACTATGTATTAATATTGGGGAGACTGATGATGATCAGTGATGAGTTTAAATTTGTACTGTTACCATTAATTTTTATGGCTAGTAGTACTTTTTACTTAATTAATCATAAGCTTTAATAATTTGTTTGTTTCTATATTGTTTGTAAGCATGTAAGGGAGAATATGTACGGTTGAAATATTTGATGAGATTATTCTTTTCGAGAATACATATCAATTATCAAAGGCTAGCTTATATATAGCTAAGCTGTGCTTTGGTTTAGCAGTTCTATGCATATATAGTTTTGGAAGAAATTTCATGTCTGCATATTATATTGCTGGTTAATAATTAATTAATAATAGAGTAGTGAGTAATGTACAGGCTCACAATTCAAAGCTTGAAGATATATCCAGTAATTGATAGCTTAATTATATAATATAGTTCATATAAAGTTGTGGAGTCATGTGAGGGAATTGTCACTCACATCTTAGGCAATAGCATCTGGTTCCCTTTAGCCTTGCAGATATTTGCAGCATATATAATTAATTATATTAAATCTCCACTACTCATTAAGGTCATAATTTCATTAATTAATTATATTTTGTATAGCAAATAATAGACATTTAAGGTACAAATACGTTTATTTATGATTGATTTGAAAGCATGCTAATTAATTTGATAATTCTGTTGAAAATTGTGTTGGAATATATGTTATTTAATGATTTTTGTAGGCCTCCATTGAAGCATTCAAGAACTATATATATATAATTTGATTTCATGCAGCCATCATTTATATATTAATATATATTTTTGCTTGTCTCTGCTATCTCTAGCATGCAGTTTCAATTAATATGAAAGAAGTATTTTATGTTCTTGGTGGAAATACAATGTTGTAGCTAAGGCAGCAAATTAAACTATAAGCCCTTTAAAAGTTTATTAACTAATTAATTGCTTCAGAGTTCAGAGAGTTATTCACTTATTTTGTATATATATAGTTCTTAATTGGCATGCCATAATTCATTAATATTCTTGCCCTTTAATGAGAGATATACAGTTAACAACTGCATTTAGTTCAGATTCGGTTGTGCCTAGCTGTCAAGTTAGTTTTGCTGAGTTGGCATGATTAGTTAAATTCTGTTAGCTTTCTGTTTCAGTCATTAGCTGTAGTTTTGGTTCTATAAATGTCTCTTTGTAAATCAGATTCATTCAAGTCATTCAATACACATTTCTTTCTTCTTCATTTCTGATTCTTCTCTCTGCTATTATATTTTCTTAATATGGTATCAAGAGCCAGTGCGTAATCATGTCCATTTCTTCTCCTGTTTCGAATTTAGCTTCTTCGCCTTCGTCTTCTTCTACTTCTTCTCCATCTCTTGTTTCGTTCAGTCATAAAATTGGTACAAAGCTTGATGATAGTAATTTTCTTTTATGGCGTCAACAAATTGTAGCTGCTGTTCGTGGTCATGGTCTTGAGAAATTTCTTGGTAGTGAAGATCTTGCTCCTGTTGATTTTCTTACTGATGATGATCGGATTGCTGGAAAAGTCAATCCAGAGTATGTTTCTTGGCAAAAACAGGATCAGCTGTTGCTATCCTGGTTGTTTGCCTCTCTTGGTGACTCAATGCTTCGATTGGTGGTTGGTTGTTCGAGATCTTTTGAGGTATGGGAGAAAATTATTGAGTATTTTGGTAATCATATGTCTGCAAAGATTCATCAGTATCAAGCTGAATTACGAAACACTAAGAAAGGTAGTAAGCCAATTAATGAATATTTGCTACGAATTAAAGCATTAGTTGATCAATTGCGTGCTATTGGATCTGCTGTGAGTGAAGCTGAGCATATACGTTGCATTTTAGAAGGTTTACCTGAAGAGTATGGTGCTTTTATTACGTCTGTCAATCTTAGATCGGAGCCTCTCTCTGTTTCTGCATTACATTCTTTATTAATTGCACAAGAAATTCAAATTTCTAAGTTTCTGAAGCCTGCTGATTCTCCAATTTCTGCTAATGTGGCTACTAGTGGTGATGCTGAGAGGTTTAATCAGTTCAATTCTAATACTGGACGTTTTCCTTATCGAGGAAATTTTCGTGGCAATAATTTTCGAGGAGGTAGATTCAATCCTAATTTTCGTGGTTCCAATTTTAGAGGTGGTTTTTCTGGTCGTGGTTTTAGTAATTTTCAAAGACCTCCAGTTCAGTGTCAGTTGTGCAATAAGCTTGGTCATGTAGCTGCTACTTGTTATCAGTTGCCTAATTTTGCTGGAAATAGTACACAGTCTCCTCGTCCTTCTTTTAATCCTCAATTTCGAGCTCCTTCTTCTACTGGTCATATGTCTGCTCTGCTAGCTACTCCTGAAACTCTCACAGATAATGCTTGGTTTCCTGACTCAGGCGCATCTAGTCATCTCACTAATGTTCAGAATAATCTCATGAATTGTGGTTCTTACACTGGTAATGAGCAGGTGTTCATTGGAGATGGTAATTCAATTTCTATCAAGCATGTTGGTCAATCTTTTGTCTCTTCTCCATATAATCCTAAAATCCATCTTTCTCTTAACAATTTAATGCATGTTCCTTCCATAACCAAAAATCTCTTAAGTGTCAGTAAATTTGCTCAAGATAATCAAGTTTTCTTTGAATTTCATCCTAATGTCTGTTTTGTTAAATCGCAGGCAACCAAGGACATCCTCCTTCAAGGTTCTCTTAGACCTGATGGTCTCTATTGCTTTGATAAATTTCTTTTAGTTCATTTGTCAGATTCAAGTTCTTCTGTTGTTAGTTCTGTTTGTTCAAATTCTATCAGTAATTCCGATTTCGTTTGTAATTCTGCTGTAGCTTCTTCTTCTGTGTTTTGTAACTCTGATGTATCTTGTAATTCTTCTGTGGATTCATATACTCTGTGGCATAGAAGACTTGGCCACTCTCATTCTGCCATAGTTGCTAATGTACTCAAAAAGTGTAACATCAGAGTTAGTAATAAAAATGTGACTGACTTCTGTGATGCTTGTTGTTATGGTAAATTGCACAAGCTTCCTTCTCCTCCTTCTTTGCATTCTTATTCCATGCCTCTTGAATTAATTTTTACTGATGTATGGGGACCCTCTCCAACTGTTTCTAGAAATGGTTTTAGGTATTACATCAGTTTTATTGATGCTTTTAGTCGCTATACCTGGATTTATCCTCTTAAAACAAAGAGTGAAGCATTTTCTATATTTCAGCAATTCAAACTTCTGGTTGAGAATCAATTAAGTACCAAGATTAAAGCCATTCAGTCTGATTGGGGTGGAGAATTCAGATCTTTCACTTCTTTTCTTAAAACTCATGGTATTGCTCATCGAATTTCATGTCCTTATGCACACCAACAAAATGGTACTGTTGAGAGGAAACATAGGCATATCACTGAGCTTGGTTTATCTTTGTTAGCTCAAGCATCTATGTCTCTTTTATTTTGGGATGATGCTTTTCTTTGTGCTACTTATCTTATCAATCTTTTGCCTACACCATTATTACAGTTTTCTTCTCCTTCTTATACCCTTTTTCATAAAGAACCAGATTATTCGTTTCTAAAAGTCTTTGGCTGTTCTTGCTTCCCATTATTAAGACCTTATAACAATCACAAAATTCAGTATAGGTCTGAAAAATGCTTATTTCTGGGTTATAGTCATCAGCATCATGGCTACAAATGCTTGTCTTCTTCTGGTCGACTTTATATCTCTAGAGATGTGAAGTTCAATGAATATGAATTTCCTTGTTCCTTAGTTCCTTTTTCTCATTTTTCTGAGAATTCTACTTCTTCTCAATCAGTTCCTATTTCTTCTTCAATTTCTGCTGCTATTCCTATCTCACCTTCATCTGTTGTGTCTTCTGTTGATCAACATGACTTATCCAATTCTTTACCATCTTCTAATGATTTGACTGCTTCTACTAGTAATGAATCTACTTCTCAATCTGACAATAATCCTACTGATCCAGTTTCTAGTATTATGCCTACTGTGACTAATCAGGTTGCTCGTGGGTCTCAAAGACCTTATGATCTTTCTGGACATGCTATGCAAACCAGAGCTAAAGCTGGAGTTTTTAAACCAAAGGCTTTCTTAAGCCATGTTTTACCAACATCTACAAAAGCTGCATTATCTAATCCTCTTTGGCAAGCTGCAATGACTGATGAATACAATGCTCTTATGAAAAACAATACATGGTCTTTAGTACCTTTACCCTTTGACAGACAGAAGATTGGTTGTAAATGGGTTTATAGGGTTAAAGAAAATCCAGATGGCACTATTAATCGCTATAAAGCTAGGCTTGTAGCAAAGGGGTTTCATCAACAAGAAGGTTTTGATTATACTGAAACATTTTCTCCAGTCATTAAACCAACTACTGTGCGCATTATTTTAACAATTGCTTTAACTAATGGTTGGTCTTTGTCTCAATTGGATGTCAATAATGCATTTCTAAATGGCACAATTCAAGAGGATATCTACATGCAGCAACCTCCAGGTTTTGAACATGCTGATAAATCCTTAGTGTGTAAGCTACACAAGTCATTATATGGTTTAAAGCAAGCTCCAAGAGCTTGGTTCCAGAAACTAGCTACTACACTTGTTAAACTTGGTTTTTCTGGGAGTAAATGTGATCCTTCCTTGTTTGTTCACAAGTCTGCAGAAGGAGTTACCTATATTCTTGTCTACGTTGATGATATTATTGTCACAGGTTCAAATTCCAGTTTTATTCAGTCTTTAAAAACCCAACTCAACTCTGAATTTGCCTTAAAGGATCTAGGTCCTTTACATTTCTTTCTTGGTATAGAGGTTACTACTCATTCAGATGGGACATTGCACTTGTGTCAATCAAAATATATTTCTGATTTACTTGCTAGAGCTAAAATGACTGATGCTAATCCTATGAATACACCTATGGTTGGGGGACTTAAACTCACAAAGCATGGTGATACATATATGTCTGATCCTCAGCATTATAGGTCTATTGTTGGTGCATTGCAGTATTTGACAATAACTCGACCTGAACTTAGTTTTGCTGTTAGCAAAGTATGTCAATTTATGGGTACTCCTCTTGAAGAGCATTGGATAGCAGTTAAAAGGATCTTGAGATATCTTAAGGGAACACATACACATGGTATTCAGCTTAGTCCTGCCTCTTCTTTTACTTTGAATGGATATTGTGATGCAGATTGGGCCAATGATCCAGATGATAGAAGATCAACTTCTGGTTTTGCTTTGTATTTAGGACCCAATTTAATTTCATGGAGTTCTAAGAAACAACCAACAGTGGCTCGATCAAGTACAGAAGCTGAATATCGTGGCATTGCTTCGTTAGTAACAGAAATTACTTGGGTCTCATCTCTGCTTCAAGAACTCTGTCTTCCTATAGCTTCTACACCTACTGTGTTCTGTGATAATTCAAGTGCTGTTGCATTGTCTAGAAATCCAATTCTTCATAACAGAACTAAACATATGGAGCTAGATATCTATTTTGTTCGTGACAAAGTTATTCAAGGATCTCTTGACATTATCCATGTTCCATCTCTTGATCAAACAGCAGATATCTTCACTAAACCTTTAGCTTATAATCGTTTCAGCATTCTCAGGACTAAACTGAGGGTTTGTGCCAAACACCCTCAGTTTAAGGGGGGATAATGAGAGATATACAGTTAACAACTGCATTTAGTTCAGATTCGGTTGTGCCTAGCTGTCAAGTTAGTTTTGCTGAGTTGGCATGATTAGTTAAATTCTGTTAGCTTTCTGTTTCAGTCATTAGCTGTAGTTTTGGTTCTATAAATGTCTCTTTGTAAATCAGATTCATTCAAGTCATTCAATACACATTTCTTTCTTCTTCATTTCTGATTCTTCTCTCTGCTATTATATTTTCTTAATACCCTTGAAAGGGATTTATAGTGCGTCTCTGTCCCAAAAGAACTTGGAAAGAAAGAGGAAAACAAATGTTATAAAATCATAATAACTTGAAGCTAAGTATATATGATTTCATCTAGCCACGCCAATTAATGAGCTCAGCAAGCTCCAATAATTGCTTTACCCAAAATTTTATTCTAATTGTTTTATGAACTATTAATATTTCTAAAAACAAACAAGTTGTTTTGTGTCTAATCAGATCTAACTCGGATTATATATATCGATGTGTTGCAATAATACATTAATATGTATCATATATCATATACAAGCGTTCTTTATATTATTAGTATAATTAGCTAGAAAAGTGGTCGTTATATATATATTGAGAGTTTAATATATTCTATAATAAACCATTAATTGAGAAGTGGAATTATCTGGATTATATTTATGGAGTACGTTTATGATACAATATTTTGGTACATACGGAGTTTCAACAGTGATCTGATAAGTGATAACTACGAGCATTCTTTGTGTTTACCTTATGTCCTTATTGTATCAGATTAGAGATAGAGTGACAACAAATTTAAACTATTAATGATTTAGATTGATGATAATATAATGACGCATTAATTAAATATTCATGTATAGAGATTCTTGCCAGTTGCCACTTCATTTAATGATAGCGATTAACGTCATCTAATTATTAAAAAGTATTTAGTTTGTTTTCACTACTATCAACTAGTCTTTTTCTTCTTAATATATTTTCTAAATTAGAAACACAAAACCCCCAGTTTCACCCTTGGAAAATAGAGATTTCTTTTACTGAGTTTTTTTTTTTTAATTTTACAAATATGAACTTGTGATTGGCAGTTTTATTTGATAAAATCTTCAAATAATTAAAATTTTGTAGCCAAATAATAAGAAGGAACTAACTAACTTAGATTATGCAGGTAAAGTTAAGTAGTAGACATACATTTCACATTTGCTACCAAGCCTATGAAGGTAGGCTTTATTAGCAGCAAATCACACTCTTATTTAATACCACATTTTAACTGAAATTGAAATGCATTTAAAAATATTTTTTTGGCCTGAAAAATGCATTTAAGAATTAAATTCACATACGGATATATATCTATATCTGTCCACTAATTACTTTTGATGTAATACTTTCTTCCTTCACAGTCACACTTGAATCTTTACAAGCAAAAACAATTAAAGAAATGGTCCAAAACAGTACTAATACAATCCACCATACATAATTCTGCTCNATCTATATCTGTCCACTAATTACTTTTGATGTAATACTTTCTTCCTTCACAGTCACACTTGAATCTTTACAAGCAAAAACAATTAAAGAAATGGTCCAAAAACAGTACTAATACAATCCACCATACATAATTCTGCTCATTCACACTGTAAGAATGGTAAAGAAATAAAAATTTGTGTTTGGATGTGTGAAATGTGTCAAAATTCAAAAGGTACATACATAGCTAATTAATTAAATTGATCAATTTTAAACCAGACAGTGATTGTTACCAAGTACTATGAAAACTCTCAACGTGGGTACGATATGGTCGGCCATATACAATTTACAAGTCATAGAGGGATATAGGTGGGGCTAAGTTAATTAACATAAGGTGCATTTTTAAGCTTGTAATTAATCATAGTAATAAATAATCTATCACAGTTCATGCAATCATGCCTATTTATCAATTTCACTTGCTTCATATACAACCGTTTTATAGCAAAGAAGTGGCTTTTAATTAAGGGGAAAAAATCATTTAATTAGTCCTTATAATTCATTTAAAATTTTTAATTTAATCTCTACTTTTTTTTTAATTGTCAAAATCTCAAATTGGTCGAAATGTATGGGATGGATTTCGAATTGGTTCTAAATGTATCATTTATTTCAGATTGGTCTTATATATTTTCATAATTTTTCAAATTGGTCCTGGCTAAACTAATCATAGCTATCTCATTTCAAGTTCAAATACAATAGATCCAGAGCTACGAGGTTGTAGAAACATATAGAACCAATCTGAAACAAATGAAAAATTCAGAACGAATTTGAAATCTACCCCTTACATTTGGGACCAAATTGAGGTTTTGATCTCTTTAATTTGATCCTATACTTTACAAATCATTAAACTTTGATCCTTAAAGCTTATGAGGAGAAACTAAATACAAAATTAATTTGTTATATATTGGTCCTCTGTACCGTACTAACAAGGTTAATATTAAAGTTTAAATATGCTGGCCTCATATTTTTTGTCATGGTATGTTTAGCTTAAGCTAAACCATCAGTTGTATAACATACTTAAATATCAAAAACTAAAGCTTAAACATTTGTAAAGTAAAAAAAATATTCTTTAAATGTGAGAAGACTGAATGAGAATTTTAAATGAATTATAAAAACTAAAGGTTAAAGGGTCATTTTGGTCCTAAATGTATGCTCTTAATTAGGTTCATTTTGGTCCTTTATGTTTCTAAATGTTTAAATTTCTTTTAAATGTTGACAAAATGTTTCATTTTGGTTTCAAACTATTGAATATGATTATATTTATCTCGTTTCAAGTTCGAATATGACGAGTTCAAAACTACGTTTTGTTCTCAAATAATACTTTATATTTTCAGTTGGGGCCATTAGCAAATAAGGTCAAATCGGTCATGAAAGTAGACCGCTCGTTTCACGGTTAAACAAGAAAAATTGATCATATATCTCTCTTATTTCAAGTTTGAATGCGAAAAATTCAGAGCTACACGATATTTTTAACAAGTCCTTTGAACTTGTAATGAGAGACGAAAGAAATATGAGCAAATTCAATAGTTCAGGACCAAAATGAAACATTTTGTCAACATTTAAGACCAATTTAAATATTTTGAAACATAAAAGACCAAAATAAATATTAAGGCATACATTTAGGCCTAAAATGACTCTTTGAACAAANGACTAAAATGACCCTTTGACCAAAACTAAATGACTAATGTTTACTTTTTAATTAAGAGGCTCTTATGTTTATACGAGTAAATATTATTTTACATAAAGCTTAAGATATTAATTAACATTTTAATGAAGAAGTCGAATCTACATCTACGGTACGTAACTACATATGTTCTATATATGTATACTTATATAATTAATCCACTCATCAATATAATTAATCAAACTATATATCTCTATGATCGATGTGGTTTTGTGGTCCATATATATGCAATGCTTGACTATGATTAGTTCCTTTATGTGGGGCACAAAAGATACCTATATACTAGATTAATTCTAGGTTAGGACTTAGGATGGAGTTTTCTTCTTTACAGCTTTAGCTAAAAAGAAACATGAAATTTAGCGTCTTTCTTGATCTAGTCATATAGATAGGAACATATCTTTGATCATATAGTGTTTTTATTTATGCAACACTTACTTCAAACTTTTATTAAGAGCAAACCTACTTTTTGGTCCCTCAATTGTTATTGAGTCGAGGATTTGGTCCCTCAATTGTGAGAAACTACAACTCAGTCCCTGAATTGTACAATCCCGTTTACGTTTTCGTCCCTCAGGTCTGGTCCGTTAGTGATGGAGCTGTTAAGTGATGACGTGTCACCGTTATCTGCTTAGGTGGCCGTTAAATGCTTAGTTGGCATGCAAAATTAATATCCAACTCATTTTCACTTGACACCTCATTAAAACTACTCTCTTGCAATTTGGTCCCAAAACCCCTAAATCCCCTAAAACTTTTTTTTAATCCTCTTCTTCATCTTTTTCATATTCTTCATTCATTTTAGTCCCAAATCCTAAAAATAAAATTGTAAAGTATCCCAAAACCCTTCCAAACATTCCAATTTAGTCCTTAAATGTATTAAAAACCCAAACATTCATCCTTTCACCAATTCTCATTCATACATTCATCCTTTCATTCATACATTCTTCTTCTTCCAACTCAAATCCTAAAATTTTAAAGTGTCCCAAAACTCTTCCAAATATTCCAATTTAATCCTTAAAAGAATTAAAAACCCTAAAACCTAAACCCTAAAATCCTAAATCCTAAACCCTAAAATCCTAAACTCTAAAACCCTAAAAAAATCTAATTTGAGCAATTTAACATAAATCTCTAACCCCCTAATTTTTTTTAATTTAATCTTCATATTCCTCGTCTTCTCTCATCAGTTCATCATCATCATTCATGGAAGATCCCTTCTCCCTCAACGCAGCCTCTGCTTCATCCTTCAACTCCCTAACTTGCTTCCTAACCGACCCATCCTTCAACCTCCTGTTAATCAATTACTGTCGTTGTTCCGACCACCACCACCACCATCGGCGCCGACGAGGGTTTCGTTTCGCGATTTGCCGAGTGTTTTCGTTCGTTTTGGCTGTGATTGTTATGGATTTTGCGATTGTTATGGGTTTATATTTACGCGATTGTTATGGATTTCGTTTTGGCTGTGGCAGAAGCAACGCGATTCTGTGGGTTTTTGAAAATCAGATTCTGTGGATGTAAATCGCAAATCAGATTCGGATGGTATGCAACACGATTCGCGATGGGAATATGTAAAGGAACACTAAAAGGAAAAATGACTCTGTGGGTTTTTGAAACACAGGGACCGGAAAATGAATCTTTGTGTTTGCGTTGTGTTTTGTGTTGTGTTTGCGTTGTGTTTTGCGTTGTGAATCTGTGAGGAAGATGAAGGTGAGTTGGAGGAAATTAGGATGAAGGTGAAGGTGATGAAGATGATGATGATGAAATTAAGATGATGATGAAATTATGATTTAGGGACCAAAATATTTTTTAAATTCTGATTTAATAAATTTGAGGACCCATGGACCAAATTGCAAGAGAGTGGTTTTTTTAGGATTTAGGGTTTAGGTTTTAGGGTTTAGGGTTTAGAGTTTGGGGTTTAAGTTTTAGGGTTTTTAATACATTTGAGGACTAAATTGGAATGTTTGGAAGGGTTTTTGGATACTTTACAATTTTATTTTTAGGATTTGGGACTAAAATGAATGAAGAAGATGAAAAAGATGAAGAAGAGGATTAAAAAAAAGTTTTAGGGGATTTAGGGGTTTTGGGACCAAATTGCAAGAGAGTAGTTTTAATGAGGTGTCAAGTGAAAATGAGTTGGATATTAATTTTGCATGCCAACTAAGCATTTAACGGCCACCTAAGTAGATAACGGTGACACGTCATCACTTAACAGCTCCATCACTAACGGACCAGACCTGAGGGACCAAAACGTAAACGGGATTGTACAATTCAGGGACTGAGTTATAGTTTCTCACAATTGAGGGACCAAATCCTCGACTCAGTAACAATTTAGGGACCAAAAAGTAGGTTTGCTCCTTTTATTAACATCATTACTTTTTTCTTACCATGCAAATTAAGTCCAAAGCAACTCATTAAAGCTAGCGTGTGTTCAGTGAAACAGCAATTAAGCAATTTAACACGCAAAGGGCACTAAAAGGCCAATTAATAATCGATTTAACGAAGCTGTATCTCACTAACAAATTGAAATATATACATATAAAGCTATATATCATCGATCACTAATTAAATTAGTGGTTTCCACTTTGATTAATTAGTCTGTCATTATCATTTAGTTTACAAGAACCGTGTGTCATGATGATGTGAAGATCATCTAGCTTATAAAATATAATTGACCTACGTACGTACCTTCAGTATATACATATTACTATACATTGTTACCATTTCCTAGTGATTGAGTGACTATGCATAAATAACATTTTATAACATTTTTGTACCATTAATTCTTACTTTGGTCCCAATGATAGTACTCGGTTTTAAAATTACTTGTTATAATTTCTAAATTTANATATATATATATATAATAACCCTAAAAATTACACTAATATATAATAAAAATAAGAAAAATAGAAAAGGTAGTGCCTTTATTTTTTGGCCAAAAAAAGGTAGTTCCTCATAATGCGATTTTACCATATTAATGGTATGATAAATTTTGTGTCATTTAATTATGTAGTGATGAATTTTAAGTCAGGAAAATGTATTTATATAAGACAAAAAAATATTTTCAGTGAAATTTTTTATACTAATATGTTTAATTTATAAAATATAACATTTTGTGAAATTTTTAAAAAAATCACGGCCGCAGTGACCGCATCCCGCATTGTAACACCCGCAATACCCGCAACCACAGTAACTGCAACGCAACCGCAACCGCAACCACAACCGCAATTTGCAACCCTGATAGTTATATTCCTAACAACTAATTAGAAAATGTATTTAATATGTTAGTACTCACATGATTTCTTTTTTTTTTTTAGATGAAAGATGTAACCTCTTTCACTTTCAAAAGTTTATTTTCTTCACGAACAAATTGGTTGGTCAAATGGTATGCAGCTTGATATTATTTTAATAAAATCTTGAATATGAGATTTTGATGATATAATCATATAGTCATGCATATAACTTTCGAATTAGTCAAAAAAAAACTTTGTAAATTAAGCAAGTAATTAACAAAAGAAAAAAAAATCAATCTTCATATTGTCCATTTATATTTTAGATACATTGCATATAATAGATAATTTTTTTTTGAAAACATGAAACAAAGCCTAAAGGAAAGTAAAGCAGCCATAAACGAAACTAAAAGCATTAGGAAAAACATTGAGAAGAGGTCTGTGCAGCGACAATTTGCGTGATATCTTCCATGATGACTTCAAGATCAAAATGAACCTTAGGGCGATGTCTGTGCAGCAGACAAAGTTGTTGAAGATGAAGGTTCACCTTGTCAATGTTGGCGGTCTTGAGGTCTTCAAGGAGCTTACGAAAACCTGCAAGACAGATAGAATTCATTGAAAGGTCAGCGGTGCTACAGAGAAAAAGGTCCATGGTGGGAGCACCATTATGGAAGTGGAAAGCCGCAAAGAGAGTTTTGTTTAGCCGCTTCTTCCTCAGCCAGCAACAGTATATGCTAGGGTAGTCATTAGGCACATCTCCCAAAGTGGAATGCACCCTTAAGGGCACTTTTGAGTTATGACTAGAATTCCTTTGATAGGTTTCCTTCAGCTGCGAAATCTTCTCTTGCCACTTCTGAATCACGATCAGAGGGTCCGCAACACCTTGCTTGAAGCGCACCTCGTTACGGTGTTGGTAGATAGCCCAAATAAACACAAGAATATGCACAAACAGATCTTTTTTACTCTCGTCAGTGTTGATACTGTTGAAGGAATTTCTTAGCCAAAGAAATAAACCATCCTGCACATAGAGGTCACTACGGAGAGCCATAGGGGAACAAAACCAAGCCGCTCGTGTGAGAGGGCAAGCAAGAAAGAGATGAGTCTCGTCCTCAGTGTTGTGGTGGCTGAAAATACAGGTAGCATCGATATTGAAATTCTTTTTAAGAAGGTTAGCACCTACTGGGAGAGCGCTCGTAAGACTATCCATCCAAAGAGCAGAATTTTAGGGAGGCAAGGCTGCTTCCAGTTGTGCTTCCAGTTAATTTGAGTATCTCCCTGCGTACCGATGGTCATCAAAGAGTAGGCAGTGCTAACATCATACTGGCCATCACGACTGTTTTTCCAAATGATTCTGTCTCTTGTGCCGCTATGCGATATAGGCATCCGTAAGATCGTATGTGAGTTATTGTTGTTGTAGACTTGTTGAACCTTCACCCTATCCCAGTGGCCATGCTGGTTGATGAGATGGCAAACCTTTGTAAGGTTAGCGTCCACTCTATCAGGTTTGATCCACAGGTCACTAGACATGTTAATATCCATGCCATTGCTTACTCTCCACCTACAGTCTTCCAGAATATCATTTATACGAGAACAAATATGTCTAGCAAAAGGAGAAGGAGTAGACGTGCAGGAGAAACGGGTTTCATCCTGCTTTTTATTGTACTTGGCATGGAAGGTTCTAGACAAAAGACTGTCTTTTAAGTTGATAATACGCCACGCCTGTCTGCCTAGCATAGCAGCATTAAAATCTTTCATTCTCTTTATGCCCAACCCTCCGCGGTCAGTGGGGAGACAAATCTTGTTCCACGCCTTCATGTGTGGAGATTTACCCCCATTAGTGTTCCCCCAAAAGAAATTACTCATAATCATATTGCATCTATGCGCCTCCTTATCAGTCATTTTGAAATAAGAGATATGGTAAAGCGGGAGAGAAGTTAGGACTGATTTGATCAGGGTAACTCTAGCAGCCTGGGAAAGGAGATGGGCTTTCCAGTTTTCCAATTTTTCTTGAAGCTTACTTATGATGATCTCCGCAGTCTTCCTGCTTCTAGGCTCCTCGTCCACTAAACTTCCTAAGTATTTAGTGAACTTATCAACCTGTTTAAACTTTGCCGAAATACTCTCAAAACTCTTGAAGATGGAACTCACATCGGCAATGGAGGCAAGGTCTGCTTTCATGAAGAGAAGAATATCATCAGCGTAGATTAGATGGTTAATGGCAGGGGCATTTCTAGCAACTTTAATGCCCTTGACGATTTCATTTAATATTAAATATACTTTCTCTCTGGCCTCCTCAACAAAGCATATAATAGATAATTAGATATCCTTAAATGGACTAAGCCCTAAGGTTTCTTTTTTCCTTTATGTTTTTGGTCATAAAATGGATTGAGCAGTCATATCATAAGCAAAGTACAACATTATTGGAGAAAGAATGATAAGCCCATTTCCTAAAGCATGAGAGCTATTATGAAAGGCCTAATCTGATATTGAGAATTGGGCCTAGATACCCTTGGATGCTTCAACTCATGCATCCAACGACAATGGTATGGATACTTTGATATATATATATATATATATATATATATTTGTCTAAAAAAATGTTTAATATTAAATGAAATAAAGTATAATTCTAGAAGATTTAAATAATATTGTAACTTTTTGCAGAGTAATTTTCTGTGTATATATTAGTCAATGTATATATTAATTTCCATTTCTTTTATTCTTTTCATTCATTTTGTTTGTATTATAACGACAGTAAAAAAATAGATTCTTTTCCTCTTTACGTATTTATAGGTTAGTTTGATTTTGTTCTCTCTTTTTTTTTCGTCAAGTTATGCATTCCTTATTGGAATGTGTTGTATATATATATATATATATATATATGCATCTTTCATTCTTTTGTGAATAATGCAAATTAGTCATTTTTATTGCACTTTTCGTACAAATATATTAATATAATATTTAGTGTGAAATCTTCTAAATGATTTTAATTGTAAAATATCTGTTGAATACAAATTTATTGGGAGATTAAATAATTTTTATTTTTTGAATAAGAATGATTCTTTCGGCATGTGAGAGATAATTAAATTGATGAAAAATCATTAAATTAAAAGAGATCAAAATTATAAGATATAATAATCTATATTGATCAAATAAAATTGTAGATTGTTTTTTTTTGCCAGAAATTATCTACAATTTTGAAATCATCTACTATATTATATGTGTGAGGGGTGTTTTGGTTAGTCAAAATTAATTTTATTTTGAAATATTAAAAGAGAAAAAAATAGTGGAGGGAGTTAAGTAACTTCCCACTACTTTGATGACTATAAAAAAAATAAGAGGAAACTTATTATTTGGTTCTTCTTTTTTTACTGAATCAACGGTTTGGTCCTTAATTTATTTTATATATATATTTGCGTGCTCGTAAGGGCACGCAAAGCTCTTAGTATTGTATATTATCACGGTGAGTATATTTATTTATTTTAATGGTTCACATATCATGATTTGATAATTATGCTATGCTTTAACGTATTTATATGTATAAATCTAATTATATCAATATAGTACAACATTATTAAGGTAAATTATACAAAAGGTCCTTGTGGTTCGGGCCATTTTCAGAAAGGGTCCCTGTAGTTTAAAAAGTGACAAACAAGGGCCTTGTGATTTGCTCAGTTAACAAAAAGGGTCCCGACATCCAAAATTTGACAGAAATTTTGGCTAAAATACTATTTTCAGACCCTAACTATTAATTTTTATTGTTTGACTCTCTATTTATATGAGAGAACTTGAAAAAAAAAAAAAAAGGTTTTAGAAGATAATCATCAAAATTTGACACATGATTAAACTCAACACTCACCGTTTCACTCCCCTTCTCCCCAATTTGAGCCCTAACCCACACTTGACATTTCTTCAACTTTATTTGATTCTCGCAAGCTCACAATTTTGAACCTCCTCACCCAAATTTCTCCAAAATGGTGAATCAGTGAATGGACTCCAACTCCAACATTCTTTGACGTAGGGTTAGTGTCTTATTGAAGCTGATTCTTATTCCAACCATTCTTTGAATATCGAGTAAACTATTTCTGCAACTTTATGTTGCATCATAAACCAGAAACCGGTGTCTACTTTAACGGTGAAGGCTTTGTTCTAAAACCCTGCCAATCCGTCGTCTTCACCGCTCCGGTTGCATCCAAAATTTCCGTCAAATTTTAGATGTTGGGACCCTTTTTGTTAATGAAGCAAACCACAATACCTTTGTTTGTCACTTTTTAAACCACATGACCCTTTCTGAAAATGGGCAAAACCAGACCTTTTGTGTAATTTACCTTTAATATTAATATCACTTTAAACATGATCATGATGAGAACCTAGTTTTTGGTTGCTCAAAAAAATTAAGATAATGCTATAAAACATCAATTTAGATTTCTTAAAGTGGTATTTAAGGATGTAGTGATGAGAGAGATAGAAATAAGTAGAGAGAGATCTCTTTCATCACTACACTGCTAAAGCACTCTAGGAGATCCAAATTGATAAAACACAAGTTTGCTTTTACTCTACGATTTTTATCTTTTTCTCTTTCCACATTTTATTGGAATAATAAAAAGAAAAACAAAATAAAATTCAAATGGCTCACCATACATGGTGATCCAATGGTTACAAGTGTGGTTGGGAGTTTTTTCCATCAAAATCCAAAAAATTAATCCTCTTTTTATTCACCCCTTTTATTTATCAAATAAGGAACAACAATCTCTCAGTATTAATACATAGTGAATTTTTTTTTTTTTTGCCTGAATACATAGTGAAATTAATCAATGCAATCACATCAATTAATTTACAGCAATGGATACAAAAACAAAACTAAAAATTTCAAAAATTTAATTTAACCTTCATTAGATGACTTAATTAATTAATTATTGGTTCTAAGGGTGCATTCAAGAGGAAGACCTTGAGGAAATCGCTTTGTGTCCGTACAGTAATTATAGATCATGAAATTTTTCTGGGCCCATTTGAGCCTTTTTTGGGCCGATGGGTCCAGTTCTTGATTGAGCCACGCGTTATCATTGGTGGAATTGGAAGTGCAAGAAGAAAGCCCATTGGCCCAAACACAAGCATTAGTTCTCAAGTTTGTGAAAGAGGCTGTGAATGGGCCTTGGGCCCAATCTGTTTTGATGAGGCCTCCTCTTGTGGCCCAATCATCTGCATTCCACAGGCTTCCATATAGTCTCATGGGCTGGGCTTTTGGGTATGGAACACCTACGCCTTCCATGTTCTTGAACTCCCTTATTGGTCTACCATCAACGTAGAAACTGCATGTACAAGAAAAGAAAACAAAAAATTAAACTAAATTAATGGGATTGACTAAAACCCTATTTTGGTCCCTCATGTATTACCTTTTTCTCAATTTTGTCTTACTTAAATTTTCTTTTTGAATTTGATCCCTCATATATGTTTCTGTTATCAAACTTATTCTTTCCATCTAATTTCTAACGGACTTGATGATGTGACACTATTAAATGATGATGGACGGACTAACTTTGTGGTATCATTTAACAATGCCACATCACCAACTTTGTTAAAAATGGGATGAAATGATTAATTTTGATAATGGAAACATTTGTGAGAGACCAAACTGAGAGAGAAAATTTCAGGAGGACCAAATTGAGGAAAAAGTAATATGTGAGGGGCTAAAATAAGATTTTAGTCTTAATGATATTGGAGAAACAAATTTGAAGATAGACAAAAGTGGGACACCAGCCATGGCTCTTCAAAGTTTAATATATTTTAGAGTTTATGAAGCTAAACTTAGAGTAAACTAACAATTTTGTCCCTAGAAAATCATCCAACTGACAATTCAGTCCCTGAAAGATCAAAATGTACAATTTAATCCCTGAAAAACCAAAATGGTAAACTAATTAGTCTTTTATATGGACTAAATAGTATATTGTTTTAATTTTTTAGGGACTAAAAAGTATATCGTTTTGATCTTTCAAGGATCGAAAAGTATATCGTTTTGATCTTTTAGGGACTTAACTGTACATTTCAATCTTTTCAGGGACTGAGTTATCAGCTCAGTGATCTCTCAGGGACCAAATTATTAGTTTACTCCTAATTTTATGGCTAGTGTTTTGGCTTAAATATCATTTTGATCCCTCACTTATGTTTTCATGATTAATGTTACTCCCTTGATATCATTTTTTAACTAAATTGTTGTGCAATTGATATACTTACACGATGTGCTGAGGATTCCAAAGAAAAGAGTAAGTGTGGAATTTTGCAGTAGGATCAAACCAGAGGTAGAATTGTTGCTCTCTCTCACCCTTTCCCTGCGTATACACATTGGTGTGCACTATGTATGGTTCCCCACTCACATTTCCCAGAAACTCAAAGTCTATCTCATCCCAAGATGATCCTTCTGAACGTAACTGCACAATTATAAATTCATTAGTAAGTTAGTCATTAAGTATATATATATATAGAGAGAGAGTAAACTAACATATTAGTCCCTGAAAGATCACCGAACTGACAACTCAGTCCTAGAGATCTATAGTTAGTCCCTAAAATATCAAAATGGTATACTAATTAATCATTTCTAAGGACTAAATAGTATACTGTTTTAATCTTTGGACTAAATGTGTATTTTAATCTTTCAGGCACTGAGTTATTAGTTTGGTGATCTTTTCAGGACCAAATTGTTAGTTTACTCATATATATATATAATGAATTGATTTGATTAGATTAAGAGTAAACTATCAAATTGATCGCTGAAAGATTAACGAATTGACAACTTAATCCCTAAAAAATTAAAATACATGATTTAGTCCCTTAAAGAATCAAATGATATATTCGTTAGTCCTTAAAAAAAATCAAACAGTATACTTGTTAGTCATTTTTATGAACTATGTATGAACTAAAGATTAAGCTGATTGATTTTTTCGATCAGGAAGTGAGTGTGGTGATTCATGAACTCACATAATAAGCAGTGACAGTGCCAGCAGAATTTCCAGGGACAAGCTTGATTTGCATGTCGATTTTGCCATACATGAACTGATTCTTGGATTGAAAGCCAGAGCCAGAGGCCTTGTCCAAAGACAGAGTGAGAAGCTTGCCATTTTTAAGGATCTTACCTCTGCCATCTCCCCATGTTACCTCAACATCCTCGTTCAAGTTTGCAGCAGAGACAACCTTAAAAGAACAAGATAGTAAAAGAGAAGAAGAAAGCAGGATGAATATGGAAGCCAAAGACAACATTAATGAAGAAGAGAATGAAGGCATTATTATAATTACTATTGGGATTTGGGGTTTGGGATTGTTATGTAGTAATTTGTATGTATGTATGTTAAATGGTAGCACAAGCACAAGGTGATGAAGTCCAATTTATAGAAGGAGGCATAATGGGAAGAATATTTTGTGTTTGAAAAATGGGAAATTAAAGGTGAGGTTGGTGGGGGTGAACTGCGAGCCAAACAGCTGGATACCAAACAAAGGAGAATGAATGAATTATAAACATTGTGTTATCCCTTCAAATCTTCAATTTTAATTTCTTTTTGGCCAAAACCTCAAATTAGTCCCTTAGATTTTATTTGTTTAAGATTGTTCTTACATGTTTCTATAATTTTTTTATATTGGTTTTAAAAATGCTAAATGTGGTCATATCTCTTTCGTTTCAAGTTTGAATGCGATAAATATAGAGTTACGACCTACAAATTTCTTTTTGATGAATATTTTAAGGTCATCAACAAATGAGGTCAAATTGTGTATTGAAAGTGGGTAATTCATTTTACGATTAAATAAGCAAAGTTTGTCATATCTCTCTTATTTCAAGTCCGAATGCGACAAGTTCGAAAATCTATGCTAACTCTTGAAGAGTTTTTTTTTGTCCAATTGAAATCGTTAAGAAATGAAGTCAAATAACATATCTCGAAAATATGCTTGAGACTAATTTATGAAATTATGAAAACATGTATTAACCAATTTAAAACAAGTTAAACATAAGGGACCAACTTTAAATCTACCCTGTATATAAGCGGCCAATTTGAAGTTTTGAAGTTTTTTTCTTGAAGTGGAAATCTAATGTAGTTTTCTCATGTCTGAATTGAATGTTGAAGAATAGAGAGAATATTAATGGTCCATAACTTGATGCTTCTTTTTTTTTTTTTAAAATACTATGGGTGTCTCCCACCTATCCGTGTTATGATTAGGCAAAGACAAATCTCATTCGAGCTGGGAAACAAACAGTTAAAATCCTCCCAACAAATGTCGACTCCAAGACTCGATGACTTATGCTTTTGGGTTCCTAGTTTGTTGCGTAGCCATGTGGTGTGGTATTAATGTATTATTAGTGCGCTGTTCATCATTATCAAGTAAGTGCTCCCACTTGAACCATTAATTAAAAGTATAAAAAAGTAAAAAACACATTCAAAACCTCTCTCTCTCTCTCTCTCTCTAATTCTCTGGTATCTTCCCGTCAGTGCGCATTCTATTTCTATAGTTTTTGCTTCTATGATATCTTTTTTTACAAGTATATGTTATTAAGGTTAATATTGTTCAAAACATGTGGACACTTTAAAATTTAAATTTACCATATTATAAAAGATTGGCAAAAGTACTAATTTTGTCCCCAAACTTTTTTTGCTGTCAACTTCGTCCCCAAACTTTACACCAACTGTCAATTTCATCCCCAATCTTTTTTTGCTGTCAATTTCGTCCCAAATCTTTACATCAACTGTTAATTTCGTCCCCGATCTTTCACATTTTCGTCAATTTTATCCTTTGACTAACTTCTTTTAATAAATTAACGACAGACTGCATCCTGTTTTTGAATCTAAGTTAGGATTTGAGTTTCTTTTTCTATCAATTTTACATTATATATCGTTAGCCACAGATTTTGTCATCAATATTTTGGCTAAAGTAAGAGCAAAGGATAAAATTAACCAAAATGTAAAGGATTAGGGACAAAATTGACAGAAAAAAAATATTGGGGACGAAATTGACAACATGTGTAAAGTTTGGGGATAAAATTGATAGCAAAGAAAAATTTGGAACAAAATTGACAGCAGGTGTAAAATTTGGGGACAAAATGGATACTTTTGCCTACAAAATTTATGCCTTGTACTAGTTAGAATCTAGAAACATCTATACGGCTTTACCATCTCCAATTTCAATTTGGATACACCATATGGAAACTTCTGGGCCTACTTTTGTTCTTCAAGATGGGCTGACCCAACCACTATAAAAATTAATTATTAGTTAAAATGTAAATTTGGTTTCACATTTTTTGTTCAATTTCTCATTTGGTCCCATATATATATTTTTTTGTGCTTTTAGCCTCGTATCTTTGGGTCAGTTCTCAATTTGGTCATATATCTTTTGATCAATGCAGAAGTGGTCACATATCTTTATAAAAAGATCAATTAGGTTGATCCTTTTGTAGAAATATGGGACTAATTCTGCAACTTGACCAAAAGATATGGAGCAAAAAATGATATGAGACCGAATTGGGACCTTTTGCAAAGATATGAGAACAAAAATGCAACAAAAAAAAATACATGACCAAATCGGGAACTCAGCAAAAGATATGAGACCAAATTTACACTTTGACCTAAATTATTTATCTTAAGTTTTCTTCAAGTGTGAGTTTGGAAATTCAACTATTCGTAGGTATGAGGATGAAGATTAAATTTAATATTGTCACAAGTATAGGTATGTGGATAGGAAATATTTTTTTACGGATTCAAGTATGAGAATCATGGTATCTTACCAGACTATACTCATGAATATCCCTACAAAAGACTTCACAAAAACATTAGACAATATTATTCATCACCATAAAGAAACTCTAAAAGCAATATCTTCTTATTTTTTTTTATGGAGATATCGGAAAGCAATATTAGATGTTATTCAATTAGAATGCATTTTATTTATGAAATTTGATCTATAAACAACTTAATGAACATCATGAATATTAGGCCAAAGTCTTATTTTGGTCTCTCATATTTACTCAAAGTTTTGTTTTGATCCCTCAAGTTTTTTTGGTTATGTTTTGGTCCCTCATGTTTTTAAAAAGTTCCAACGTTAGTCCCTAACTCTTTTCCATCCACTTTTTCCATTAAAAAATTGAAAGAAAACTAACTTTCATCTTCCAAAAATTTCTCTTTTGCATTAAGATTTTAAAAAGAGCAAAATTATTGGGAGATGAAAGTTTGTTCTTTTCTTGTTCTTTTTTTTTACAAAAAAAGTGGATGGAAAAGAGTCAGGATTAACGGTGAAACTTTTTGAAAACTTGAGTGACCAAAACAGAATTTTAAGCAAACATGAGGGACCAAAACGGAACAAAAAAAAGTTGAGGGACCAAAATGGAACTTTAAGAAAATATGAAGAACAAAAACAGAACGAAAAATATTTGAGGGACCAAAACAAAACTTTGAGCAAACATGAAGGACGAAAATAGGACTTTAGCCTAAATATTAAAATATCAAAGGAAAGAAAATTAGAAAAGAAAATATCATTTTTGTTGTTGGAATCATGCATAACTAATATGCATAAATACAGTATATTATGATGAATAATGTTAGCAAATTTCTCCATGATTATGCCATGATTCTTGATATATTATATAAAGAATATTACTCGAAATTATAACATAATATAATATCATAATAGCTATAAAGTATGGACACTCCATTTTGACAGCCTGTCGTCGTGTTGGACATGTATCTGTGTTTGACATCTGTATGACACCCACACGACACATATTCATAAGTTTCAGAATATAAAATTAATTTTTTGTGATCATGAAAAACAATAAAAAATAATATCACATATAATATATATTATGAATATATATTATAATTTTTAAAATTTTCATCGCAATTTACAGATTTTTAATTATTTATATATATAAATATATGCCGTCTCATGTCATGTTATTTTAAGAATCTAACGTGTTAGTGTGTTCATATCTGTATTGTGTCCCGTATCCATATTAATGTCCATGCTTCATAGGATAAGAGATATTCTCATTTTTAATATTTGATTTCAATATTTTAATTATGATGACAGTTAAAAAGAAATTGATAATCCTATAATGGTGGGGGAAGTGATTTTTAAATATCATGGAATATGCTAAAATATAATTCGATTTTTAATATATTAATTTGGTAAGTTATTAAAAATTAAAATTAATAATTGTAGCATTAATATTTAAGAGGAAGTTTTGGCAAATTATAATGATATATAATGATATTTATTAAAATCACCAAAAATCTTTATAACTTGATAATGTTATTTGATTTAATGAATTTTTAAAATAATTATTTCCTAAATAATGAGTTTAAGAAAATAATTTAGTATTGTTAAGAAAACACATAATTTAGTTTATATTTTTTAAAATTAGGTATATATATATTAGGCCAAAGTCCTATTTTGGTCCCCCAGTTATGCTTCTTGTTCCAAATAGGTCCCCCAGTTATTTTTTGTTCCATATTGGTCCCCCAGTTATGCAAAAATTGAAAAAGTTGGTCCCTCTAACGTTTTCCATCCATTTTTCCGTTAAAAAAGAGGAAAAATAAACTTTCATCCCCAAAAGTTTTATTTTCTTATATTAAGGTCCTTTTCTTTTTATAATAGGATCAAAACGTAAGAAAAGAAAGTAAATTAAGATTTTAAGTGAATTTACCCAAAAAATACAAAAAATCTCTCTCTCTCTCTCTCTCTCTCTCTTTCTTTTCTTACGTTTTGATCCTATTATAAAAAGAAAAGGACCTTAATATAAGAAAATAAAACTTTTGGGGATGAAAGTTTATTTTTCCTCTTTTTT
>QANZ01039962.1:47012-82107 GCA_003254925.1 Chamaecrista fasciculata | reverse complement strand
TATTTTTTGGGTAAATTCACTTAAAATCTTAATTTACTTTCTTTTCTTACGTTTTGATCCTATTATAAAAAGAAAAGGACCTTAATATAAGAAAATAAAACTTTTAGGGATGAAAGTTTATTTTTCCTCTCTTTTTAACGGAAAAATGGATGGAAAACGTTAGAGGGACCAACTTTTTCAAGTTTTGCATAACTGGGGGACCAATATGGAATAAAAAATAACTGGGGGACCTATTTGGAACAAGGAGCATAACTGGGGGACCAAAATAGGACTTTGGCCTATATATTATTACTTTGATTTTATTTTTGCATTCATTTTTTTTCTCATCACGGTTTCTTTTTCTCCAAGACAATTCAAGACTCCTCCCTCTCTCTCTCTTTAATTCTTCACAATTTAAAGGCCGAAGTGCGAATTTGGTCATGTAACTTTGCTCCAGTTCCCAAATCAGTCTTATAATTTTTTTTGTTTCGAATTTGGTCTTTTATCTTTGCTCTAGGTCCCAAATCAGTCTTATATCTTTTATTGTCTCAGTTTTGGTCCCATATGTTTTGAAAACCTCCCACCATTAGTCCTCAGTCTATTTTAAATTACAGTTTAGTCATGAAAACTTCAAGTCCATTTCACTTTAGTCCCTGACTATTAAAATAAAAGTGAAAGAGCATCCTTGAAGATTCTCAAACCTTATATCTTGGTCCCTAATCCATGAATTCTTCATGAAATGGAATAAAAATGCAAAAAAAAAAAAACACACAAATTAAAAGCAAATGACAGAGGGACCAAAACTGAAAAATTGCTGAGAAACTCAAAAACTCATCCAAAAACCCCAATTCTCACTGAAATCTCACTCAAATAATTGCCCTCAAATGCTTTAAGAAAGAGTTTTCGAAAATCCAAACTTTTGAGGAGGGAGGTGAGAAGATTCCCTTACATTTTGTGATTCCGAGAGAGAAGTTCTAAAATTCCTTATATTTCTTCTATCACCTCCCTCCTCAAAAGTTTATATTTTCAAAAATTCTTTTTTAAAGCATTTGAAAGAGATTACTTGAGTGAGATTTCAGTGAGAATTGAGATTTTTGGATGAGTTCTTGAGTTTCTCGGCGATTTTCGTACGTTTTTCGGCAAGTTTGGGGCATTTTCCTATGAGTTTTAAATTTTTTGCATTTTTAGTTTTGGTCCCTCCGTCATTTGCTTTAATTTGTGTTGTTTTTGTATTTCTATTCCATTTCAAGAAGAATTCATGGATTAGGGACCAAGATATGAGGTTTGAGAATCTTCAGGGATGTTTTTTCATTTTCATTTTGATAGTCAGGGACTAAAGTGAAAAGGACTTGAAGTTTTCAGGACTAAACTGTAATTTAAAATAGACGGAGGACTAACGGTGGGAGGTTTTCAAAACATATGGGACTAAAACTGAGACCAAAAAAGAAATAAGACTGATTTGGGATCTAGAGCCAAAATACATGACCAAATTCAAGACAAAAAAAGTTAGGACTGATTGGAGAACTAGAGCAAAGTTATAGGACTGAATTCGCAGTTCGGCCCAATTTAAAAGTCTTCAAATATGAACGATTTGGGCTATCTTCAATTTTATTTGACCTAAAGGCGTTGCTTCATAGGGTTTGCTTGCCCCCTCTCTCTGCGATCTCTTTCTTCTTCTCTTGTCTTTTGTGTTGGAGCTATGTCGGACTATCTTCCTCTAGAATTGATAGTGGAAATACTTGAGAGACTTCCATTGAAGTCTGCAGTGAGATGCATGTGTGTCTGCAAAGCATGGAAATCCATCATCACAAATTATTCCTTCGTCGTATCGCATCGTCAACGTCTCCAATCCAACCCCAATTCCACCCTCTTCTTCCACCTCCGTATTTATGATGAAAGTGTTGATGATGTAGAAGAATTGTTCTCACTCTATTCAGATAATGATGCAACAGATAGCCTTTCTGTTTTCAAATTCCCACCTGTCAATACATCATCCCATGTCTCTTGGACAGTGTTTGGCACTTGCAATGGTCTTGTGTGTTTTGCTAACAACACATTCTCAGATTACACCCAAGTTGTTATTTGGAACCCTTCTATTTTCAAATATCTCATACTTCCTAAACCTTCCATCACCTTTGAAACTCCAAGGTATAATGTTGATTATGGGTTCGGCTTTGATCCTCACAACCAGGATTTCAAAGTAGTCAGATTTGTCTCTTCTTGTGACACAGAATTCTGTAGTTCTCATGTTGAGATATACTCCCTTGCTGCTCATTCTTGGAGAATAATGACTGATGGACCCTTTCCATTTCGCATTGATAGAATACTAAACAAGTTATTCAATGGGGTACTACACTGGGTGGCCCAAAGTACAATCAATGGGGTGAATCGACATTTTATTTTGACGTTCGACCTTTTTGAAGAAAAATTTGGAGAATTGATGTTACCCTCTTGTTTAAAGGAGGGGGCACGAAAGGCGTGGGACTGGAGTATTTTCAGAGGATATAATTTGCTTGCTCTTCAGCACAATACTCGTTCTTCTCCAGAGAATCGATTGTGTAGTACTAGTATCTGGGTAATGAAAGAATATGGTGTTGTAGAATCTTGGACTCAATTGTTTCATTTTGATTGGACAAGGTATAATGGTGATATGCAAAGTGTGTTGACTTTGAGGAATAATGATGAAGTGGTCCTGAGATCTTCAGATAAGGAGATTACTTTTCTAGATCCCATAAAAGGATTAGAGAAGAAGATACGGCACATCAGTAGCTATATGCCATTTGTGGGAGATTATGTGGAGAGTTTATTTTTAATAAATGAAAAAAAAGCAAAATCCTACCTTCCACAAACTCTTTCCATCCATCTTCCTCGGAGCCCTCAACCCCATTGACTCAGATTTCAGTTTGATTCAACAAGTTGTCTATTTAGTTTGTGGTATGTTACACAGTGCAACTGCTTTTTATTATTGACTGATAGATTAGTGTCATTTATTCCATCTAGAAACTAAAGTTTTAAAGTTTGAATTTTGAACTGGTTGGGACATCAATGTTTATTTTATCTATTGGTAATTGTAACAATTTATCATAGTTTTAGCATAACTTATTGCTAACATTGACAAAACAAACAGCCTCAATAAGAATTATGCAAGCAAATTATAACTCTGCTTGCCCTTTGCTGTTTATCTCCTTTTTCATGTAAACATTAGTTAAAAATCAGAATTAGTCAAAAGGATTTAGTTAATTCTTAGCATTGGATATACACTTTCCCCTAGTTTTGTCTGCTGTCATTATTTTCTGTACTTAGTTTTTGTAGCTATGTTTGGATTGGGTATTAAGGAGGGGAAGGGGAGAGGATTGGAATATTTTGGTGGAGCCACCAACACCCAAGGTTTTCAACTTTTATGTGTTTTGTTATTATTGATGTTTGTGAATGTTAATTGGACAAGATGCATATAAAAGTCGTTAACTTGTGTGTATAAAAGACAAAAACTAGAGATAGTAATGAAGAAGGCCTTATCACAGTCATTTTCTTGTACAATTTGCAATCACTGTACCCACTGGTTTGTTAAGAAACACAATATGATCTCAAATTGAGCCTTATGAGGGAGGACCAATGATACAATGACATTTCTATGCCCTAGATTATTATGTGCATGTAGTGTAGTGAGTAGTGTGTGAGATTATTATATATATATAATTTGAAAGTGATTAGATTAAAGTGAAGACATGGTCTTGTGAATGGTAAAACAGGGATGGAGAAGTAATATAAGATTTTAGTACCATATGAGATTTTTAAGTTTTATTAGATGTAAAATCTCCAACATTGAGGGAGCCTGGGAATATGTAGATTGGCAATTCTAGAAAATGAGTGAGAACACCTCGTTATCTTCTCTTTACTTAAAAAGCTTTTATCTAGATAAAACGTTCTATTTGTATTTTTTCTATTGTTGTGTCTTTCTTTTGTTAACAATTCTTTTGTTTTTTTTCCCTCTCTAAACATACTCCCACTAGCTATAATATCACATTTAGCTGATGATTTAACTGTTAAATCATTGAACATGTAAGCAGTAACCAAAAAAGCCTAGCCATAAAGCAATGTTGTTCAGTTTGTTACTGCCAATTAGGGTCAAAGACCTTTGAGAAGGAAATCACACTTCCTTTGCTATCCTAATTTTATTGATTCGACTGATTCCTTCTTGGAAGGTTTTTCTTGATGAACAAATAAAGCAAATATATGACTTGGATTTATCCATATAAAGTAGTTGCAATTATGCATTAGCAAATATATGACTTGAGCCCTCTTCTCTTTTTCTGCTCCTCCTACTTTTAGCAAATATCTATTTGTCCTTCATTTTCACTATTTATCTTTTGATATTTTAACAACTAATTTCCATGTATTAGTGTTGTATTTTTCAATTTAGTGTCAGTTGTTCCCATGCATAACTTGTTGGAATTTTGTGGTGGTTCTTGATATTCATTTCTTGATGCGTAGAGTTTAGTGCAGAAATTTCTATCAGTTTATATGAAGAAGATCGAGTTTAGTTTGAATTTTTTCTTTATCTTGGATGCATATCACTGTGTTTAGTGTTGAACACTTTTGTTTATTTCTGTATGTTGATTTATTTGGTAGGAAGGGGAAAAACTTAGTTTAGTTTTAATTTTAAAAATTAATCTCCATGTATCATTTGTTTTATCTTGGTTTGATATTTTCATGTTTTATTTTCTGGAACCTTTGCTGGTCGTTGTAATCATGGCCAAAGTTTGAGAAATACCTTTGTATGCTTCAAAAATCAGAATTCGTGTATTAGTATTGGGGCAATTAATCCAACTTCATTTTTGATACTGATTTGGTGAATATCAGTAACAATCAACTTTGCATGTTTGTGTGCTTATGGACTGATTTGGTGGCTGTGTTTGGGAGCACTTTGACCTATTCCTTTTCTCTTTGAAGTGTCTTCTATTTACCTATATTCCTATCAACCTGCAATGAATAGAGGGATTAAACACAGCCACCACACCAAGTTTTCTAAATCCTCTGGTCTTGTATCAAGCAATTAGAGTGATAAAACACATTTGTTATGATTAAATCAGAATTAATGACTTATACCTTCCCTACTTGAGTAATCTTCAAAGAGTCTCCATTAAGTAAATGAACAATAGTAGGCTTCTGTAAGATTTTTATGTCATGAAGTAACTCCTTTTCAAAGCATGTGACAAGAAAAATTAAAGAATTATCTGCAAATTCTGTTGAATTCACAGAACTAGCATATTCATCGGCTACACTCTTCTCTTTAGCAAACTTAGTGAACTCTTGCTGCATAATCTGAGAAAAGAGAGCTGAAAAATTAAGAACACTATCCTTTGCAACTCATGACGCATCCAAATTAGCCATATTCTTCTTTCCTTCACCATTCTTCTTCAAATCTTTGTACCAATCCAGGCACCCTATCAACTTGAAACATGTATCTTTGCTGTAACCTGTAGCATTACAATGATAACGAAAAGACAATTTCACTTGCTCTTCTTGTTAAGGAAAAGAAAAAAAATCAAAATTTTGCTTTGTGGCAAAATCTGAAAGTTGCCAACATTTAGAGGAAATAAAAAATCTGCCAGCATAGAGGCATAGACTATTTTAAGTGGCAACAACCCTTGCCCCCAGAGGTTAATATTTTTGCAAAAATATAATAAACAAATTGCAAGAGAACCAAATTGTTCTAACATGAGATTAAAGCAGCAGTATAACAAGTAAAGGAAGAATAATACTGTGAGTAGTATATTTAACAAAGTCATGTTTTAAAAAGTCTGACAACGACAAGAGTGATCTTTTACTATAATCTTGCTAATTTCAACTTTCAACATATGAGGAATGTCCATATATAGCTGCATTCTACTTCAAGATCTAATAAAAAAAATGCTGGCAGATGAAGTTTTGAAAAGTGCATTAAGTTTGAAAATAATCAAGTTTCAATTGGTTTTTCAGCATCTTTGACCAACTTTATAACTTATAAAACTCACAAAACAATATACTTGAGTTGATTGGCTTGACTAGAAAGTGATGTTTTAACATTACATTCTCTCTTTGAACCGCAAACTAATTTATTCAATTTATAATAGATTTATCATAGTTTTCAGTTTCAGAAGGTTAAGTTTGTTAATTAATCTAATTTCCTTACTTTATTAATTAATCTAATTTGTTTGTGGTACGCTTCAACAAGGAGAAAAATAGGTATATTCTAAAATACAGGGTTGCAACAAAAAGAAGGGAGAAAAGACACAGAAAGAAAGAAGGAAAAAATAGGACTCGTTTCATTTATGTATTCACCATCTTCAATTCTTCTCAAATTTATATTTGTTATTATTAGATTCTTACATTAATTAATTATTGGAAAAAATATCTTCTTGGTATTTGAACTTTACATCAAATTTAACTTTGGCCTCAAAGTTTCGAAATGGAGAAAACCTACTGTTTGGTCCCTGAATTTACATTAAGTCAACTAATCAATCCTTGAATAATTGAAATACATGATTTGGTCACTAAAATATTTCAATTGTCAATTGTTTGGTCCTTAGTGGTGATTTAATTCCTAAGTTTGAACTGATTTTATACTTTTAGATTTCTAAATTCGAATTAATTTTATATTTTTTTATCCCTAAATTTGACACATGGACCAAATCGTTGACGGTTGCATAATTCATGGATTCAATCGTATACTATGATTTTTCATGATTAGTTGACTTGGTGTAAATTTAGAGACCCAAAAGGTCAATTTTTTCATTGAAGATATGTAATTAGTTTAATCATGATAGTTAGGTTTAGTTATGAACTTATGATAATTGAGGTTAGTAAGCTGAGTTACTGACTTGGGTAGCTCAGCTAATGTATACCTCTTACACTCAGCTAATTAGTTTAATTGAGGTTAGTTCATATCATTACCCAGTCTTGTTTCTCTGTCTCTCTCTTCAACTAGCTATATATTTTGTTTGTGGTTTGTCTGCACCATAGTATTTATACTTCTTTATGAATTATTCTTTTATTTGCCTTGTTTTCTTTTCTATTGGCATAACTTGTTTGTCATTAAGAAAACAAATAGCCTAAGTAAAAGTTATGCAATAAGCAAAATTTTAAGTGTGCTTTCTCTCGTTTCCTTGCTTCTTATTCCATGTAAAAGTAGTTTTTCTAAATCAGAAAGCTCATTTACATCGTACTTGAGAAAACTTGTTATCTGGTCTCTGAATTTGTATTGTTTTAATTAATTAATTTTTAGATAATCAAAATATTACTACTTGATCTTTGAAATATCATAATTTTCAATAATTTAATCCCTAAATTTTAATTGATTTTATACTTTGTCTCTAAATTTGTACTTTTTGCCCGTTTGATTCTTAAATTTCTTCTAAATTTGTATTTTTTGGTATTCATAAGAAAACTATGAGAGAAATTATTCAAAAAAATTTATTCATTAATAACTTAACTATGGAAACGTGCAAAAATGGAACACGTTGACGTCAATTGATCCATATAATCGATCTTACCTAGTGTTAAAAGGCTTGATTATTGTTGTTGTTGGATTTTCTGGTAGTTGAATTTGACCTAGGACCAAATCTTTGACGATTGTTATATTTTGGAATTTGAGTCATATATTTTAGGGTAAATTACACTTTGGTACCTTGTGGTTTGGTTACATTTAAAAAATGACATTTTGGTACCCTATGGTATTCTCCGTTAACACTTTGGAACCCTAAGCTTTAATTTCGTTAGAAAACTAACAAAAATTGGCATTTTGGGGGATATTTAATAATTTTAACCATCTTTGGGGGATAAAGGGAATTTTATTGCAAGAAAAGAGGCTTAAATTACTAAAACACCCAGAAATGTTCAAATATCTTCAAAATAGTCCTTAAAAACACAAAATTCTAGAAATATAATTTCTTGACAAAATGTAGTTCGTTCGATTTGTTGCGATGAGTAGGTTTTTGATGTACAATTTATTTTTGAAAACTATATCTGTCTCAATTATTATTTCTTACTCGAAAGTGTTATATTGCAATGTTAGAATAAGAAGTCATGTAGAAATTTTTAACTCTATTTGCTCTCAAATTTTTAACACAAACTTATAAAAATATGTAAATCTCAAATATAACAATTAGAATTTTAAACTTTTAGGTTTGCTAATTTCTAAAAGTTATAAACTAAAGTTAGTATATTCAAATATATTAAATTTAGTATATTTCTTTTTAATTTAGGATTTTTTAGTTAAAAAGTTTTAAAAATTAGGAAACCTGATAGTTTAAAATTTTAATTGTTATATTTGAGATCTACATATTTTTATAAGGTTGTGGTAAAAATTTGAGAGTAAACAGAGTTAAAAATTTCCAAATGACTTCTTATTCCGACACATATAACACTTTGGAGTAAGAAATAATAATTGACAAAAATATAGTTTTAAAAAATAGGGTAAATTACACTTTGGTATCCTGTGGTTTGACCCTATTTCACTTTGGTACCTTGTGGTTTGAAACTTGACACTTTGGTACCCTGTGGTATTCTCCATTAACACTTTGGTACCCTTTGGAGCTATTTTGTAATTTTAACTATAACAAATTTTGCAAAAATTATATATTGACCCCAAAAAATATTCAAAAAATTACAGATAGGTCTTTGGATACATATTATCTAGGGACTAAAATGAAAACTTTAAAAATTTTTGGGATCAATATGTATTTTTTGCAAAAATTTTTATGGTTAAAATTACAAAATAACTGCAAAGGGTACCAAAGTATTAATGGAAATTACCACAGGGTACCAAAGTGTCAGGTTTCAAACCATAGGGTATCAAAGTGAAATAGGGTCAAACCACAGGGTACCAAAGTGTAATTTACCCTAAAAAATAAATTGCATATGTAGAACATATTCATCGCAATAAATCCAACAAAATATATTTTGGCAAGAATTTATATTACCTAAATAATAATGTTAAAGGGTCTTTTTAAACCACATGATACCAAAGTGAAATATTACCTAAATAATAATTATGTCAAAGGGTCTTTTTTTTTGTCATCATTTTAGTTCTAAATGTATGCCCGGGTGTTCTATTTGGTTCTTTATGTTTCAAAATGTTTTAAAATGGTCCTAACATTACATTGTGTCTATTTGCCCTGTCAATGATGATGTGTTATGGTCTACTTACCTGACTACTCTCTTTCTTCTATTTGTCTTGTTGGTAATTTAAAAGTTTCAAATTGGTCCATCATCTATTAAAAATGTTTCAAATTGGTTTCATATATTTTAAATATGATTTAACATGGTCCTTTATGTTTAACACGTTGATTCAAAAAGTGAGTGAAACTTAAACGAGAGAGATATGGTCATATTCAATTGTTGAGATCAATGAGTGAAACTTTTGGAGAAATTATAGAAATAAAACTTGTAACAAATAAAATAGGGTAAATTACACTTTGGTACCCTGTGGTTTGACCCTATTTCACTTTGGCACCCTGTGGTTTGAAACTTGACACTTTGGTACCCTGTGGTATTCTCCATTAACACTTTGGTACCCTTTGGAGCTATTTTGTAATTTTAACCATAATAAATTTTACAAAAATTACATATTGACCCCAAAAAAATTTTAAAATTTTCATTTTAGTCCCTATATAATATGTATCCAGAGACCTATTTGTAATTTTTTGAAAATTTTTTGGGGTCAATATGTAATTTTTGCAAAATTTGTTATGGTTAAAATTACAAAATAGCTCCAAAGGGTACCAAAGTGTTAATGGAGAATACCACAGGGTACCAAAGTGTCAAGTTTCAAACCACAGGGTACCAACGTGAAATAGGGTCAAACCACAGGGTACCAAAGTGTAATTTACCCAATAAAATATAAAGGGCTAAATTGCAACTTATGACAAAAATAAAGGATGAAAATTGAACTTTGGCCTTTATTAAAAAATTCAATCACCTTACTTGACCTACCTCTACTAGGCGTTTCTTCATCTTGCCCAATCTTCTGCTGTCTCATTTCTTCATAGGTTTCTTCTTTTGTATTGTCCCAATGTCTGATTATTTCCCTTTAGAGGTGACCGTGGAAATTCTTTAGAGACTTCCGATCAAGTCTCTTGTGAGATGCATTTGTGTTTGCAATTGCAAATTCTGCTATTTCTACTCACTCTGTACAAATGATGATGCAACAGATATCCATTCGTTTTTCAAATTCCCACCAGTCTATAATCCATCATCCCACGCCTTTTATACTTGGGCGGTGTTTGGTACTTGCAATGGCCTCGTGTGTTTTGCTGACTATAGATCATCAAATTTAGGCAAGGTTGTTATCTGGAACCCTTCTATTCACAAATACCTCATTCTTCCAAAATCCTCCCTCACCCTTAAAACTCCAACGTATGAGTATTATTTTTATTATGGGTTCGGCTTTGATTCTCAAAATCATGATTTCAGTGTGGTCAGAATGGTCTCTCCTGGCTACCATGAAACTATTTCTCATGTTGAGATCTACTCTCTTGCTGGTCAGTCTTGGAGAACCATCACTGTTGAAGCTCTTCCTTTTGGCACGCATTTCCACCATTAGAAACAAGTTTATCAATGGGGTACTGCACTGGCTGGCCTACCGTACAATTAATAGGAGGCATCACAATTTTATTTTGACTTTTGACATTGTTCAAGAAAAATTTAGAGAATTGATGTTACCTAAATGTTTAAAGGAGCCATCATATACGATGTCACAAGATGGGAATTTACATTCATATGATGGGATATCTTTTCTAAGTGGAGGTAATTTACTTGCTTTGGAACAGAGGCATCATACTAGTCGTTTAGAATCAAGGAGTGTCTGGGTAATGAAAGAATACGGTGTTGTAGAATCATGGACTAAGCTGTTTCATTTTGATTCAACAAGTTTTCATGACATATTAGGATTCATGTTGGCTTTTAGGAATAATGAAAAAGTGGTCATAATGTCTCCGAAGGATGAGATTGCTTTTCTAGATCCTACAAAAGGATTAGTAAAAACTTATAAATGTGGTCATAATAGATCCGACTGTATTATATTTGTGGGAGATCATGTTGAGAGCTTATTTTTGATAAATGAAAAAAATGCAAAAACCTATCTTCTACTTCCCTTTCCAGTTTCTATCCATTCACCACTCAGATTCTCTGCTTCTCTTCCCTCCCTCCCCTGACCTCTCAACCCCATCTTGCAACACATCTAGCTTTGGAAAAAATCTCCAAGTTGATATAACCAAAGTGTTTAAATGAGTCCACTCTCTCGAGGCATCCAACAAGAAGGAATTTGTTTTAAACCTTTCTTGTATCTTTGAATGTAGTAATGTTGTGTTGTAGAACCATGGAGATATTTCATTTTGATTCAACAAGTTGTCTATTTAGTTTGTGGTCTGTCTGCACCGTGTTTCTATTTTCGATGGTTGGTTTCTTAGATAACATTGTGAGTTCTTATGCTTGTTATCTTTATTTTATATAATGCAATGGAATTATATCATGGTTATCACCTTAAAGACAGTGGAATTGTACAATCATTATATATACTTTGTAGGGTTCTTTTAAACTTTTTGGCATAACCTGTCTCTGTCATTGAGAAAAACAACAACTTCTGTAAGAATTATGCTACAAAAGAAGCCTTAACTCTGCTTTCCATTGGCTTGGCAAGTGGATTTTTTTTGTAAACCTCAATCAATAATTCTTCACACATTAAAGGAGCATTTTAAAGAATTGAAAGGTGGTTTACATGGTTATGCCAACATGTACTACAGTTCATCCTCAAATTGGTGGTTATTTACAAGATTATGCCAACATGTACTACAGTCCTATAATTGTAAATAGAAAGTATAGATTTATAAGCATCATCTGTATGTACTACAGTCCATACCCTATGCATAAACATAGGATTTGGATCCACTATTTAGCTGTAAAGTTTGGATTTTCCACGTGGAAAATCATATTTTTAGACTGAGACTAAATTTTTGGTGGTGCTGAAACATTGAAACAACTGAGGCAGTGGTAAAGGAGTAATTGACTGATGGTTATTGATTCTGAGCTGGAAAACTAATTATTGTTTGTTAGAAGTTTAGCTTTCAGATTAGTTAGCTTAGTCGTTATTATTTGGTGTAAATATCAATTTAGTCCCTGATCAGTTAGAACTTTGTTTCAGTAGCTGTTGTATATATAGCTCGTAGTCGGTAATAGTTGATTAATAATATTCATTCATCTTTCTACATTTCTCTTATACACTTGAAATTCTTCAAGTGGTGCTGAAACATTAAAACGACTGTGGCAATAGTGCTGAAACATTGGGTGGTGAACATTATACTTTCTCCCTTGGAAAACAAATGCTTTGGTGTTGTTTGTTTGTTTGAAAAAGATGTTGCACAAAACTTTGGAGATCAGTGGTTCATAGAAATTGTTCATCTATACACAAAGTTTTTGAAGTTTCTGGGAAATGAAGGAATGTAGTTTTGCAGGATAAGGAACTCAATTTTTTCAGGTTTTTGATTGAATATGCTATGCATTTTTCTTGTGGTTTGTATTAGTTTCCTCTTGCCACATTTTTTCTTTTTTATCTGTATAACTTGTCTATCATTAAGAAAACAAACAACATCTGTAAGAATGTATTGTTGTAGAATCATGGACTCAATTGTTTCTTTTGAGTCAACAATTTGTATATTTAGTTAATACAGTTTTATGTACTTGATTTTTAACTCTAACATCATTTGTAACAACTTTGTAGATGAAAAATCATAACTTTATTATGTGTCTCCGCCAATTCTATTTGAACTTCTCAGTTTACTCAACAGTTCTTTAAGCATAAAGCAATCCTTTGAAAATATAGAAAAGCCATTATGAGTTTAGGCCTACATGGTACATGCATGTAATAAAATACAGATCAAGAATTTATTTTCCTTTTCACCTTCAAGGAAGAGGCAAATAAAGTTCTTGAATCCCAGGAATACAGCTTTCCTTTTTTGAATTAATCTGTCACAAGTTTTTTTTTTCTTTTTTGATTTGCCATGTTTACCAAAGACTGGTTTCAGTTGTACACAAAAGTAAAATCTAGGAAATGTTCTCTTTGTTATTGTGAAGCTCATTTATCAGTAAACTTTAGTACAAAAATGCTCTCTTTGTTATTGTCACATTACTTCACTGCAAATATAAAGCTTCAAATGTGATTGTCCTTCACTTTCCATTTGAGATGTTAGCTATATATTTTATCACAAGCCTATGATTCATACAACCATACTCTTATGACTATCACTCAAATCCCTCTAGATGAGTTGATAAAAGAGGCTAAATTAATTCACGATTCATTTATACATGGGCTTTGATTCTTGCACTTGACATACTGTTAAAATATTAGTCACGAGTCAGTCAATTTTTTCTTTTTGTATTGGCATGATTCATACAAGTTAGAACAATAAAAATATTGAAGAAGCCAAAGAAATAGAAGATGAAGAGCTTTGCTTCCAAGAGATTCACAACATGACAAAACCTCCAATTTCTTTCTCTTTGGCAGCTTACATTCTAATAGGGTGGAAGTGAAGGAGATTCATTCAGTAATGTTAGTCTTTAAACATGGAGTTATTCTTTGCAAGTTGGCACTGGTGTCTAAAATTGTTAAGTGACGAAACTAGTAAATAATTCCTGCTTTCACTTGTGAAATCAAATTCTTGCAGCAAGTAGAAGTTATGTTATTTCTACAGTGATTGAATTCTAAGTGAATTCAATGACAACAGATAACCAAAAGGAAAATGCAAGGAAGTTTTAATTAATTTCGGAATAGAATTACAATAAAAGAATAATTTGGATTGTAAAGCTTCGTCCCGATTAATCTAGACTCAATCTGCATTGCACATGTAGCTATAACGGGAGGAGAGTTTCCTAACAGAGATAGTTGCATTCACAAGGTCTGAAACTCGGAACTTTGTTTAAAATACTAAATTGTTTATCACTTAGATGAATCTCGGTATTTGAGTAGCTAGCAAGTTAATACGTAAAGGAAATGTATAAATTGGAGTAGTATATACTATATAGAACCAAATCATGTCTATTTGATAATTCAATTTATTGATAATTGGCAAAATACCCAATTCAATCAAAATAGTTGGACAATGATGAGAGAGTGATTTTATTAATATTGTTATCATTAAAAAGACACTAGACTTATATGATTACCAAATATAAGTAGTAGAAGTTATACAAGATTCTGTCTACATTCGGTGACGAAGCTAGAAACTGAATATAGGGCGGCCAAAAGGGAAGAAATTAAAAACAAAAATAATCATGTAAGAGAACAAAATGTATTTTGAGCCACTCAAAATAAGTAAACTACTTAAAAATGGAAGTGGCAGATACAAGGAATCGAACCAAGATTGGGAGGGCCAGTGATCTAACCACCAAGCTACAAGGCACATAACATAGAATTATCTAAATCCATCATCACTAATGATTCCTTCATCCTATCGCATCGTCAATGTCTCCAATCCAACCCCACCAATTCCTCCCTCTTCTTCCACCTCCGTACTTATGCTGATGAAGATGATGACAATGATGTTGTTGATGAAGATGATGATCATGATGGTGTTGATGATGACGAAGATGATGATAGTGGTGATGATGCGACATCTACCGAGTTGAAAGGAGATTTGTTCTCACTCTATTCAGATAATGATGCAATAGGTAGCCTTTCTGTTTTCAAATTCCCACCTGTCAATAAATCCCATGGCTCTTGGACAGTGTTTGGCACTTGCAATGGCCTTGTGTGTATTGCTAATAGGTCATTCTCAGATTACGATCAAGCTGTTATTTGGAACCCTTCTATTTTCAAATATCTCATTCTTCCTAAGCTGTTATTTGTCTCTTCATGAGGTAAATTAGTTAGGTAAAAAGCTTTTCTAAAAATTAAAATGTTTATAAAAGATTAAATAAGATGGACGAAATTGAAAAACAAATTAAATATGGACGAAAATGTGATTTAAGCTAAAAACTAAGTGAAGTAAAAAGAATAAAATGAAAGGAGGCTTTTTAAAAAATTAAAAATGTAAATGAAATAAAATAAGAGGGACCAAATTGAAAAACTATAAACATGTGAAAGAACAAAATATAATTTTAGCCACAAAGAAATAAATCAACTAAATAAAGGACAAAAAAACTAAGGTTTTGATGGATAAGGATTTTGGGAGGGTCGTGGCCCCCACTAGCCCCCTAACTCCGTTCCGGATCTTTAGGCTAAGAAGAAAATAACAAATATTTTAAATAATTTAATGATAAAAATTGCGTTTTGTCATTTCATTTTTTATGAGTGTACGAACTCCGAAGTATGAATAAATAGACAAATGACAAAGCTTGGTTGCAAATGAAAGAGTTGGGCGAACGTGCAAGAGAAAATGAAGGGATTGGATCCTCCGTAGTCACTCTGATACCAAAGTTAATAATGGATCTGAAAGAGAAAGTTAATTCAGAGTGAATTAGATGGTAAAGACTAAAGAGAATGATATGCATAAATGTAGTATATTAGGATGAATATGTAATGTTAGGAAATTTCTTATCTTATGTTATAATTTTGAGTAATATTCTTTATATAATACATCATGGAGATGACAGTTAAGAAAATATTGATAATCCTATAATGGTGGGGAAATGAGTTTTTTTTTTTGATAAGGTGGGGAAATGAGTTTTAAATATTATGGAATATGCTAAATTATTATTCGATTTTTAATATATTAATTTGATAGGTTATTAAAAATTAAAATTAATAATTGTAGCATTAATATTTAAGAGATGAGATTTTTTTTAGGGTAAATTACACTTTGGTACCCTGTGGTTTGACCCTGTTTCACTTTGGTACCCTGTGGTTTGAAACTTGACACTTTGGTACCCTGTGGTATTCTCCATTAACACTTTGGTACCCTTTGGACCTATTTTGTAATTTTAACCATAATAAATTTTACAAAAATTACATATTGACCCCAAAAAAATTTTAAATTTTTCATTTTAGTCCCTATATAATATGTATCCAGGGACCTATTTGTAATTTTTTGAAAATTTTTTGGGGTCATTATGTAATTTTTGCAAAATTTGTTGTGGTTAAAATTACAAAATAGCTCCAAAGAGTACCAAAGTGTTAATGGAGAATACCATAGGGTACCCAAGTGTCAAGTTTCAAACCACAGGGTACCAAAGTGAAATAGGGTCAAACCACAGGGTACCAAAGTGTAATTTACCCTTTTTTTAAGAGGAAATCTACTATTTGGTCTCTTCTTTTTTTACAGTTTCAACTATTTGGTCCCTGCATTTTTCAAAAAGACTATTTGGTCCCTCAAAAATTTGAAATGTCAACTCGTCAGTCCCTGTAGCCTATCTCTATTACTAACATTGATGACATGGTCGTTAAGTGCACATGTAACACGTTATATGCCACATATTTAACTATTTGAAACCACCTTGAGAATGATTCAATAGTTTATGCTTTATGGAAGTTCCTCGTGTAATACAAATAGTTGGGTCTGACTCAATTTTAGGCCGGTTTAATTGTGTTTGTTGGTCCGATTTGGTTAGTTTAGGTGATTAGAATGTCAACGTGGCATTTAACGGTACTATGTAAGCATTTAATGTCTGATAGTTGACGATTATGATAAATGAGGGACTAAATAGTTGACATTTTTAATTTTTAAGAGACCAAATAGTCTATTTCAAAAACCAATTAGTTTAAACTGTGAAAAAGGAAGGACCAAATAGTAGCTTTCCTCTTTTTTTAAATCACGAAAAGTTTTTATAAATTGAAAATGTTATTTGATTTAATGAATTATTCAAATAATTATTTCCCAAATAATGATTTTACGAAAATAATTTAGTATATACTTTTAAAAATTAGGTATATATATATAGATGGTCAAAATGTAAATTTGGTCTCATATCTTTTACTCAATTCTCAATTTGGTCTCATATCTTTTTTTGTTGCACTTTTGGTCCCATATCTTTTTTTGTTGCAAATTCAGTCACCTTCTTTGGGTCAATTGCAGAATTGGTCCTATACCTTTGGGTCAAGTACAGGAATGGTCTTATATCTTTGCAAAAGGATCAAATAATCGTCGATCCTTTTGCAAAGATATGAAACTAATTTTACAACTTGGCCAAAAAATATGAGACCGAATTGGGAGTTGGATCAAAAGTGCAAGAAAAAAAGATATAGGACCAAAGTGAGAATTCAGTAAGAGATATATGACCAAATTTGAACTTTAACCTATATAGATTATTACTTTGATTTTTTTTTTTCCATTCATTTTTTTTCTCTTCACGCCTCACGGTTTCTTTTTTTCCAAGACAATTCAAGACTACTCCCTCTCTCTCTCTTTGATTTGGGCTATCTTCAAATTTATTTCAATACAATTTCCTTACTTGACCTAACAGGCGTTGCTTCATATATAGGGTTTGCTTGCCCACTCTCTCTGCCGTCTCTTTCTTCTCTTGTTTTTGTGTTGTAGCAATGTCCGACTATTTCCCTTTAGAAGTGATAGAGGAAATTCTTCAGAGACTTCCAGTGAAGTCTGTAGTGAGATATATGTGTGTTTGCAAATCATGGAAATCCATCATCACTAATGATTCCTTCATCGTATCGCATCATCAACGTCTCCAATCCAACCCCACCAATTCCTCCCTCTTCTTCCACCTCTGTACTTATGCTGATGAAGATGATGACAATGATGTTGTTGATGAAGATGATCTTTATTGTGATGACGAAGATGATGATAGTGGTGATGATGCGACATCTACTGAGTTGAAAGGAGATTTGTTCTCACTCTATTCAGATAATGATGCAACAGATAGCCTTTCTGTTTTCAAATTCCCACCTGTCAATAAATCCCATGGCTCTTCGACAGTGTTTGGCACTTGCAATGGCCTTGTGTGTATTGCTAACAGGTCATTCTCAGTCTCAGATTACGATCAAGCTGTTATTTGGAACCCTTCTCTTTTCAAATATCTCATTCTTCCTAAACCTTCCATCACCTTTAAAACTCCAAGTAGTGCTGATTATGGGTTCGGCTTTGATTCTTGCAACCAGGATTTCAAAGTAGTCAGATTTGTCTCTTCTTTTCACGGAGGTAATTCTCAATATGAGATATACTCGCTTGCTGCTCATTCTTGGAGAAGCATGACTGTTGCACCCTTTCCATTTCGCGTTGGTGCAGTTCAAAACAAGTTATTCAATGGGGTACTACACTGGCTGGCCGATAGCACTGATGCTGTTCCAAACAAGTTATTCAGGGTGGTTCGACATTTTATTTTGACGTTCGACTTTTCTGAAGAAAAATTTGGAAAATTGATGTTACCCAATTGTTTAAAGGGGGCACCGAAGGAGTGGGAGTGGTTTATTTTCAGAGGATGTAATTTGCTTGCTCTTCAACACAATACTGGTTCTCCTTCGGAGCATCGATGTCGTAGTACTAATATTTGGGTAATGAAGGAATATGGTGTCGTAGAATCATGGACTCGGGTGTTTCATTTTGATTGGACAAGGTATAATGGTGACTTGCAGCAAAGTGTGTTGACTCTTAGGAATAATGATGAAGTGGTCCTAACATCTTCAGATGAGGAGATTACTTTTCTACATACCATAAAAGGATTAGAGAAGAAGATACGGCATATCAGTAGCTATGTTTCATTTGTGGAAGATCATGTGGAGAGTTTATTTTTAATAAATGACAAAAAGGCAAAAACCTACCTTCCACTTTAATCCTTCATCAAACACTTTCCTTTCCGTCCATCCTCCCCAGAGCTCTCAACCCCAAGGACTCAGATTTCATTTTGATTCAACAAGTTGTCTATTTAGTTTGTGGTATGTCTACAAGGTGCAACTACTTTTTATTGACTGATAGTATCTTTTATTCCATCTAGAAACTAACGTTTCAAAGTTTGTTCATCAACTGCTTTTTATCTTTTATTCAATGTTTATTTTATCTACTGGTAATTGAAACAATTTATCATAGTTTTAGCATAACTTATTGTTAACATTGACAAAACAAACAGTCTCAATAAGAATTATGCAAGCAAATTAATAACTCTGCATGTCATTTGCTGTTTATCTCCTATTTCATGTTAACATTAGTCAAAAATCAGAATTGGTCAAAAGGATTTAGTTAATTCTTAGCATTGGATATACACTTCCCCTGGTTTTGTATGCTGTCATTATTTTCTGTACTTAGTTTCTATGGTTATGTTTGGATTGGGTATTAAGGAGGGGAAGAGGAGAGGATTGGAATATTTTGGTGGAGCCACCAACACCCTAGGTTTTTAGATCTTACATGTTTTGTTATTATTGATGTTTGTGAATGTTAATTAGACAGGCTGCATATAAACATTCTATTTGTATCTTTCTTTTGTTATCAATTCTTTTGTTTTTTTCCCTATCTAAACATACTCCCACTAGCTATAATATCACATTTAGCAAATATATGACTTGAGCCCTCTTCTCTTTTTCTCCTCTTCCTACTTTTTAGCATGCTCTCTTTCATAGTTGAGGAAAGAGAGATCAACTGTTTAGAACTAAAACTGCAACTATATGTAAAGCCAGAACTGGTCTGCACAAGACTGCAATTTCCAGTTTGATTCTGCACTGTTATTGAAATTGAGTTTGCTAAGATGCAAGATGAGATTTACCAAATACTTGTGATTAAGTGTGCTAACTGCTAAGATACAAGAGGAGATTAATCAAAAGCTTGAAGAAAAGATTGACCGGACGTTGTATGCTTAATTGGCTACTATAATGTCAGCATTACATGTGAAAATGAAAATAAATATTATATTTTCCATGATTAGAACCTTTGCTAAGAAGAAAAGGCGATAAGCCGATAAAAACTAATTTGTGCTTCATTTTCACTCTTTATCTTTTGATATTTTAACAACTAATTTCCATGTATTAGTGTTGTATTTTTCAATTTAGTATTAGTTATTCCCATGCATAACTTGTTGGAGTTTTGTGGTGGTTCTGGATATACATTTCTTGATGCTTACTACTGAGTTTAGTGTAGATATTTCTATCAGTTTATATGAAGATTGAGTTTAATTTGAATTTTTTCTTTATCTTGGATGCATTTCACTGTGTTTAGTGTTGAACTTTTTGTTTATTTTTGTATGTTGAATTATTTGGTAGGTAGGGGAAAAACTTAGTTTACTGTTAATTTTAAAAATTAATCCCCATGTATCATTTGTTTTATCTTGTTTTTCTATTTTCATGTTTCATTTTCTGTGGCTGAAACCTTTGTTGGTCATTGTAATCAAGGCCAAAGTTTGAGAAATGCTTTTGTATGCTTCAAAAATCAGAATTCGTGTTTGAGTATTGGGGCAATTAATCCAACTTCATTTTTGATACTTTGGGTTTGCATGTTTGTGTGCTCATGGACTGATTTGGTGGCTGTGTTTGGGAGCACTTTGATCTATTCCTTTTCTCTTTGAAGTGTCTTCTATTTGCTTACATTAATATTCCTATCAAATTTTTCTTAATCCTTTAGTCTTGGATCAAGCAATTAGAGTGATTAAACACAGCCACCACACCATCTTGAATAGTCCTTTTAACTGAGAGAAGATTAAACTTGATAGAAGGTATGTATAACACATTTTTTATGACTACCAGAGGATGAAAAATTAAAGAATTACCTGCAAATTCTGTTGAATTCAGAAAATTAGCATATTCATCGGCTACACTCTTATCTTTAGCAATCTTAGTGAACTCTTACTGCATAAACTGAGAAAAGAGAGCTGAAAAATCAAGAACACTATCCTTTGCAACTCATGAAGAACCTTCTTCTTCAAATCTTTGTACCAATCCAGGCACCCTATCAACTTGAAACATGTATCTTTGTTGTAGCCTGTAGCATTACAATGATCACGAAAAGACAATTTCACTTGCTTTTCTTGTTCAGAAAAAAAAAATCAAAATTTTCCTTAGTGACAAAATTAGAAACTTGCCAACATTTAGAGGAAACAAAAAGTTTACCACCATAGAGGCATGGACTATTTTAAGTGGCAAAAATATTTGCCACTGAATAATTTTGCCACCAGAGGTTAATATTTTTGCTACTAATTCAAACATTCAGTGGCAACAATATTTGCCACTGAATATCAGAAAATTTGCCACCATAAACACTATTCATTTAATGACAACAGAGTATCACATTTCAATTTTTGGTTATAACCTGAAAGATAATGGGAATTTTCTTAGCAAAGCATTCTATTTGTTTCTCTTTTTCTACTTATGTTCTAATAGGGTGGGAGTGAAGGAGAGTCGTTCAGAATTGTTAATCCTTATACATGGAGCTTTTTTTTTTTTTTGCACTACTGTCAAAATTTATTAGTTGTTGAATTCAGTAAGTATTTCATACTATCTTTAGTAAAATCACTTTTTTTTTGCTGAAAGTAAAAGTAATGCTATTTCTATAAAGATTAAATACTAAGTTAATCCAATTACAAACCAGAACTGAAACGCAACAAAAGATATCAAAAGGGGACTTTTATCAATTTTGGAACAAAATTGAAATAAAAGCAAAAAATTATAATAAACAAATTGCAAGAGAACCAAATTTATCTATCTAATTAACATGAGATTAAAGCAGTAGTATAACAAGTAAAGGAAGAATAATACTGGGAGTGGTATATTTAACAAAGTCATGTTTCAAAAAGTCTGACAACGACAAGTGTCCATAGCTGCACTCTACTTCAAGATCTAATAGAAAAATGCTGCTAATGAAGTTTTCAAAAGTGCGTTAAGTTTGAAAATAATGAAGTTTCAATGGGGTTTTCAGCATCTTGACCATTATTTTACAAACTTTGTAACTTATAAAACTCACAAAACAATCTACTTGAGTTGATTGGCTTGACTAGAAAGTGATGTTTTAACATTACATTCTCTCTTTGAACCGCAATCTAATTTCTTCAATTTATAATAGATTTATCATAATTTTCAGTTTCAGAAGGTTAAGTTTGTTAATTAATCTAATTTCATTACTTTATTAATTAATCTAATTTCTTTGAGGGACGCTTCAACAAGGAGACAAAGAGGATTATTCTAAAATACAGGGTTGCAACAAAAAGAAGGAAGAAACGACACAGAAAGAAAGAAGGACAAAATAGGACTCATTTCATTTATTCACCATCTTCAATTCTTCTCATTTATTCTTAGATTCTTACATTAATTAATTATTGGCAAAAAAATATCTTCTTGGTCTTTATACTTTACATTAAATTTAAGACTAAATTATAAACTAGATACCTGTGGTTAGGCCAAATCTCACATCACTGCCGTGTGGTTTAAAAACCCCACTTTGAGTATCTAAGGCATGCGTCGTTTAGCAATTAGGGTACCTGTGGTTTTGTTCCGTCAATTTTAACGGAAAATGCTAACATGGCTCATGTGACTTAGTGAAAAATGAAATTTTGGTCCACGAACTATTGGTTAAGTTTCATTTTGGTCCTAAAACTATTTTTTATTTCATATTGGTCCTCAAACTTTCATATTTGTTCCGCTTTTTTGTCCCAAAAATGTTATTTCATATTGTTTACGCCATTATTTCTAACATAAATAATTAAGATGAATCATTTCTCTCTCAAATATAAGAATGATCACGGGTTGGGTTGAGTTGGACCTAGGACTCGACTCGGTTAGACTCAGGCCGGGCCATCGGATCCGACCGAGCCCAATTGGGCTACTTTATTTTTAAAAAACAAATTTATATTTTTTATTTAACTCATATATTTATTTTATGTATTTTTTATGTTTTTGTTCACCCCTACTCAAATACGTAATAATAAGTGAGTTGACAAGGAGAGGAAGATAAATTTTCATTCTTAGTTAAAAATTGGAGACAAATTTGTGGTTTATTTTTATCTCTAATTTATAACTATGAATAACGGTGAAAATTTCGATAAAATCACATTTTGGAGATCAAAACGAAAAAAATGTGAAAGTTTGAGGATAAAAATGAAACAAAAAAATAGCTTTTATGACCAAAATGAAACTTACCCCATAGTTTGAGACCAAAAATGAGATTTTAACCTTGGAGTGGAAAACAACAACTAAGATACAAGAGAAACCAACGGTTAAGATGTAATAGAAATCGATGGCTAAGATATATTGGAAATCGATGGCTAAGATTATGTCACGTTAGCATTTTCCCTTAAAATTAACGGAATAAAAGCACAGGTACCCTAATTAATAAACGACGAATATCTCAGGTACTTAAAGTGAAATTTTTCAAACCACATGGCAGTAATGTGAGATTCGGCCTAACCACAGGTACCTCATTTGTAATTTACCCTACATTTTCAGGCCAAAAAAAAATTACCCTAAATTTAATTTTGGCCTCAAAGTTTGAAAATGGAGAAAACCTACTATTTGGTCCCTAAATTTACGCCTAGTCAACTAATCAATCCATGAATAATTGAAATACATGATTTGGTCCCTAAAATATTTCAATTGTCAACTGTTTGGTTCTTAGTGTTGGTTTAGTTCCTAAATTTAAACTGATTTTATATTTTTTGGTCCTAAATTTGAATCAATTTTATACTTTTTGATTCATAAATTTGACCCAGAGATCAAATTGTTGACAGCTGCATAATTCAGGGATTCAATCGTATATTATGATTATTCAATAATTGGTTAATTGATTTGGTGTAAATTTAGGGACCCAAAAGGTCAATTTTTTCATTGAAGATATGTAATTAGTTTAGTCATGATAGGTTGAGTTTAGTTATGATAGTTGGGGACTTGGGGTTAGTAAGTTGAGTTGCTGAGTTAGGTAGCTCGACTAATATATACCTCTTACACTTATCTTAATGGCGTTCCTCCATAGTTCATATCATTACCCAGTCTTGTTTCTATCTATCTCTCTCTCTCTTTGTCTATTTCAGTTTTTTAATTCAACTAATTATGTATTTTGTTTGTGGTTTGTTTACACCTTAGTATTTATACTTCTGTATGAATTATTCCTTTATTTGCCCCTTTTTTTTAGTTAAGTCATGGGAATACCCGCCTATTCGTGTAACAGTCTAAGTGAAGATTAATTTCATTCGGGCCTCAGAGATGAAATAGCCAGAGCCCTTCCAACAATGCCGACTTTAGGGATTAAACTTGGATCCTCTCCCTAAGGTGTAGCTTGCCTAGCCACTACACCAAACACTTGTTTTATTTTCTATTGGCATAACTTGTTTGTCATTAAGAAAACAAATAGCCTCAGTTAAAGTTATGCAATGAGCAAAATTTTAAGTGTGCTTTCCATTGTTTCTTTGCTTCTTATTCCATGTAAAAGTAGCTTTTCTAAATGAGAAAGGTCATTTACAAGATCATATGTACTTGAGAAAACTTGTGATTTGGTCTCTGAATTTGTACTGCGTCAACTAATCAGTCATTAAATAATCAAAATACATTACTTGGTCTTTGAAATATCATAATTTTCAATGATTTAATCCCTACATTTGAATTGATTTTGTACTTTTTTCCCTTTTGATTCTAAAATTTCTTCTAAATTTGTATTTTTGGGTATTCATCAGAAATTATTGGAGAAATTATTGAGAAAGATTTATCCATTAATAACCAAACTATAGAAATGTGCAAAAATAGAACACGTTGGCGTCAATTGATCCATATAGCCGATCCTACCTAGTACGAAAAGACTTGATTGTTGTTGTTGTTGTTGGACTTTTTGGTAGCTGAATTTGATCTAGGATCAAATCATTGACGATTGTTATATTTCAGGATCTGAATAATATATTTTAATTATTTAGAAACTGATTTGTAGATTCCGTACAATCTCAATGATCAAATAATAAGGGTCTAATTCGTATGCTCATTTCCTATATTCATTTTCACTAAAAATTGAAAATAAGTTTAAAAATGTGTTTGGTACAAGTTTCTCAAAATAATTTCTAGAAAACATTTCCAGAATTTGCTGAAAATTTGAAAACGTCTAAAAGTCGTTTTCGTCATTTCCTATGCAAAGTTTAGAAAATTGAAAACAATGGTTGAAAACACGGTGGCAACTCTGTAATCTTTTCTACTATAAAAGAGTGAGTTGCTTACAAGTTTTGATTTCCAAAAATGCCCTTAATAGCCTCTGGTGAATTACCGTCTATTGCAAGTCACGACCTTTCAAAATCTTACCATTAAAAATGTAATGCTAACCTATGTGTCTCATGATGAACAATTATTGAAGTAAAGTATCCACTCATAAATAGTTACATCCTTCCATTGTTTTCTACTTATTTATGTCTATAATCAAACAATTAGTTGTGGTTACTAAAAACATGTGTCCAACCATGAACAATTACAACCCTCTAATTATTAGCCATGCTTTAAATAAAAAAGACACCCACCCCTGACTACTCCTTTCCGTGAGATTTCATTCTATATTATCTTAAAGTAATTGTTATTCTTTTGTTTGCTAACCAAAAGTTTTGTATTTCTACTATCCGTCCTCCTTTTTATTATTTTCTCTCTCACCCGCCCTTATTGGAAATTTTTTTACTTCTGACTTTCTTTTCAATCATTGTTTATCATTTCATAATTGTACATGGAAGAATTTGTTAATCTTGTCAATAAATTTTCATTTCGACTTTTACTTTAGTTCTTTGTCTATGTAACTGTTATGCATTCTTTATACTTTGCTAATGACAATTTCATAATAAGAAATTACCAATACCAAATTTAGATTTCTACATTCCGGTTCAAGGTCACTTTATTCGTTGATTTACCAATTTCCTTTCTAATATGTGTTATTTACTCTCCTAAGTCTACTAAATATATATATGAGTCGGATTGATGTGCTTGTGTCAATAATGGCTTCAAAAGATCACTCTACTCTATCTTTTAAGCTTTTACAATCATTATATTATCAAAAATTTACAATCCTCTACTCTACCCAAAAAAAAAAATTACAATCTCTTATGATTGTTTTTTTATTTTAAAATATAATGAAATTTAATTATTTTTAATATTTTAAAGTAATATTAAAAAATTTAAAAATTTAAACATATTTTTCCGCCGTTAGGACATTCTACAAATATAAATACATTATACCAAAATTAGAACATTTATATATTTAAATATATTATATAAATTAGTACAAACTACAAAGTCACATTGAAGATCAATGACATAATATCAATATAAACATTATTTAAATTATAATACCTACAAAGATTAAATTAGATGATAAAGTTTATATATTAAAACAAAAATAAATTTAATTATTGTTTTTGTTTTTGTTTTCTTTTCAAAAAATTCTACAATAAATAAGCTTTATATATGGATAAAATTATATTGCAAATAAAGTTCATGTAAAACTTTGGAGAGGAAAAAATGTTTTTGCCTACATATTACATATTTTGTTTACAGCTGTTATAGTGTATTGTATAGATTTTTCAAAATGCACTTTATCAATAATATCTTTTGAGAAGGTCAGTTTTTTAAATCATTCTTTTAAGTTTGATTAATTTAAATATTTGATCCTATGAAAAAGACAGAAATAGGATTATTATGAATTAGCAATAAGTCCCATGATGTTAACCAGATTATGTTTATGTTTTATTATAGAGAAAATATATCGTTTGGTCTTTGAATGTATAATGAGTCAACTAATTAGTCTCTGAATAATTAAAATATACAATTTGGTCCGTGAAATATTATAATTGTCAACTATTTGGTCTTTAGTCACGATTTGATCCTTGAATTTATATTTTTTTTGGTCATTAAATTTGTATTAAATTAATTTTTTTTCCTAAATTTATAATGGAAAATCTTGTTCTCTAAAATTTTTTTGGCCAGAGACAGGAATGGACAAAACACGTTCTATAAAATTTGACCTAACGACCAAATCATTGATAATTATAATTATTTAGGGATTGAATCATATATTTTAATCACTCTATGATTGATTAGTTGTCTCAATATAAATACTAAAATCAAATTGATTAATTGACTCAATATAAAATTAAATAATAAATTTTCTCTTTGAATCATGCATAACTTATATAGCAAATTTCTCCGTGATTATGCCATGATTCTTGATATATTATATAAAGAATATTACTCAAAATTATAACATAAGATAAGAGATATTCTGATCCTTAAATATTTGAATTGTGATGACAGTTAAAAAGAAATTGATAATCCTATAATGGTGGGGGAAGTGATTTTTAAATATTATGGAATATGCTAAAATAGTATTCGATTTTTAATTTATTAATTTGATAGGTTATTAAAAATTAAAATTAATAGTTGTAGCATTAATATTTAAGAGGAAGCTAGTTTTGCCAAATTATAATTGAATTATAATGACATTTTTTTAAAATCACGAAAAATATTTATAAATTGAAAATGCTATTTGATTTAATGAATTTTTCAAATAATTATTTCCTAAATAATGATTTTAAGAAGATACTTTCGTTTATATTTTTTGCCAAATAATTTTTTTCATTCATTTTTTCTCTTGGCGATTTCTTTTTTTCCAAGACAATTCAAGACTCCTCCCTCTATCTCTCTTTAATTTTTCACAATTTCAAAAGTCTTAAATTATCAACGATTTGGGCTATCTTCAAATTTATTTCAATGCATTTTCAATTTTCAAATTCAAGCGATTTATTATAAAACCTTAGGGTTTGCTTGAAAACTCCCTCTGTCGTCTGTTCCTTATTCACCTTAGGGTTTTTAGTTGCTTGCTCTCTGTACCGTCTCTTTCTTCTCTTGTTTTTGTGTTGTAGCAATGGCCGACTATTTCCCTTTAGAAGTGATTGAGGAAATTCTTCAGAGACTTCCATTGAAGTCTGTAGTGAGATGTATGTGTGTTTGCAAATCATGGAAATCCATCATCACTAATGATTCCTTCATCCTATCACATCATCAATTTCTCCAATCCAACCCCAATTCCTCCCTCTTCTTCCACCTCCGTACTAAGGAAGATGATTTTTATTATGATGGTGTTGATGATGACGAAGATGATGATAGTAGTGTTGATGATACGATATCTACTGAGTTAAAAGAAGATTTGTATTCACTCTATTCCGATAATGATGCAACAGATAGCCTTTCCCTTTTCAAATTCCCACCTGTCTTTACATCCCATTCTAAGGACACTTGGGTGTTTGGCACTTGCAATGGTCTTGTATGTATTGCTAACAACGCATTGTCAGGTTACACCGAAGTTGTTATTTGGAACCCTTCTATTTGCAAATATCTCATTCTTCCTAAACCTTCCATCATCTTGGAAACATATTACCCTGTTGATTATGGATTCGGCTTTGATTCTCGCAACCAAGATTTCAAAGTAGTCAGATTTGTCTCTTGTTACAAAGGTAATTCTCAAGTTGAGATATACTCGCTTGCTTCTCATTCTTGGAGAAGCATGACTGTTGGACCCTCTCCACTTCGCATTGATGGAGTTCAAAACAAGTTATTTAATGGGGTACTACACTGGTTGGCCCACCCTACAATCAATAGGGTGACTCGATATTTTATTTTGACCTTCGACCTTTTTGAAGAAAAATTTGGAGAATTGATGTTACCCCATCCTTTAAAGGGTCCACCGGAGTGGCCGGAGTGGCATATTTTCATAGGATGTAATTTGCTTGCTCTTCAACACAATACTCGTGTTCCTGGATGGAATCTAATATGTAGTACTAGTATCTGGGTAATGAAGGAATATGGTGTTGTAGAATCATGGACTCAGCTGGTTCGTTTTGATTGGACAAGGTATAATGGTGACATACAACGAGGTGTGTTGACTCTTAGGAATAATGATGAAGTGGTCCTAAGATCTTCAAGTGACGAGATTATTTTTCTAAATACAATAAATGGATTAGAGAAGAAGATACATCATATCGGTAGTCGTGTTTCATTCGTGGGAGATCATGTAGAGAGTTTATTTTTAATAAATGAAGAAAAAGCAAAAACCTACTTTCCACTTTAATCCTTCATCAAACACTTTCCTTTCCGTCCATCCTCCCTAGATCTCTCAACCCCAAGGACTTTGTGGTATGTCTACACAGTGCAACTGCTTTATATTGACTGATGGTATCTTTTATTCCATCCAGAAACTAACGTTTTAAAGTTTGTTCATCAACTGTTTTTTATCTTTTATTCAATGTTTATTATGCTGTCATTATTTTCTGTACTTAGTTTCTATGGTTATGTTTGGATTGAGTATTAAGGAGGGGAAGAGGAGAGGATTGGAATATTTTGGTGGAGCCACCAACACCCAAGGTTTTCAGTTCTTACATGTTTTGTTATTATTGATGTTTTTGAATGTTAATACCATATGAGATTTTTAAGTTTTATTAGATGTAAAATCTCCAACATTGAGGGAGCCTCGGAATATGTATCTTTTCTGTTGTTTCTTTCTTTCGTTAACAATTCTTTTGTTTCTTTTCCTATCTAAACATACTCCCACTAGCTATAATATCACATTTAGTTGATGATTTAACTGTTAAAGCAATGTTGTTCAGTCTGTTATTGCCAATTAGGGTCAAAGACCTTTGAAAAGGAAATCACACTTCCTTTGTTATCCTAATTTTATTGATTCCAATGATTCTGGAACGTTTTTCTTGATGAACAAATAAAGCAAATATATGACTTCAAATTATCTAGAGTTGTTGCAATTTTGCATTTGCAAATATATCACTTCAGGCCTCTTCTCTTTTTCTCATGATCTATTTCATAGAGTGGGATCAACTGTGCAGAACCAAAACTGCAACTACTGCAACTATGTAAAGCCAGAACTGGTTCCGCAAAAGACTACATTTTACCAAATGCTTTTGATTAAGCGTGCTAACTGCTAAGATACAAGAGGAGATTAATTTAAAAGCTTGAAGAAAAGATTGACAGGACGATCTATGCTTAATTGGGTACTCTACTGTCAGCATTACAACATGTGGAAATGAAAAATGAATATTACAATTTCCATGATTAGAACCCTTGCTAAGAAGAAAAGGCGATAAGCTGATATCAACTAATTTGTGTTTCATTTTCACTATTTATCTTTTGAGTTTAGTGCAGAAATTTCTATTAGTTTAGGCAGGGGAAAAACTTAGTTTTGTGTTAATTTTAAAAATTAATCTCCATGTATCATTTGTTTTATCTTGTTTTGATATTTTCATGTTTCATTTTCTGTGGCTGGAACCTTTGTTGGTCATTGTAATCATGGCCCAAGTTTGAGAAATACCTTTGTATGCTTCAAAAATCAGAATTCGTGTTTTAGTATTGGGGCAATTAATCCAACTTCATTTTTGATACTTTGGGTTTGCATGTTTGTGTGCTTATGGACTGATTTGGTGGCTGTGTTTGGGAGAACTTTGACCTATTCCTTTTCTCTTTGAAGTGTCTTCTATTTGCCTATATTCCTATCAACCTGCAAAGAATAGAGTGGTTAAACACAGCCACCATACCATCTTGTATAGTCAATTGTTATGATTAAATCAGAATTAATATACCATCTTGAGTAATCTTTAAAGAGTCTCCATTAGGTAAATGAACAATAGTAGGCTTCTGTAAGATTTTTATGTCATGAAGTAACACTTTTTCAAAGCATACGTGACACGAAGCCCCTGTGTCTAGGATCCCAAAATGACTACCCAGAGGAAGAAAAATTAAAGAATTATCTGCAAATTCTGTTGAATTCACAGAACTAGCATATTCATCGGCTACACTCTTATCTTTAGCAAACTTAGTGAACTCTTGCTGCATAAACTGAGAAAAGAGAGCTGAAAAATTAAGAACACTATCCTTTGCAACTCATGAAGCACCTTCACCATTATTATTTCCCATTGTTACTGCCAAATTAGCCATAGTCTTCTTTTCTTCACCATTCTTCAAATCTTTGTACCAATCTAGGCACCCTATCAACTTTGACGTGGCACATCAGCGTTTTTCGAAACGGCGAGTTGACAGAAGGACTAATTTGACTAACGATGGTAAAATTCGGGGACTTATTTGCCTATTTCGTTAATCTGGGGACCAATTTGGTAGCGCCTACATAATCTAGGGACTCGGATGGTAGTTTACTCTTAATTTTTTAGTAATAGTAAAAAAATCCCTATTATTTGATCCTGAATTTATACTGTGTATGTTAACTTATTAGTCCTTGAATTATTACAATTGTTAACAATTTGGTCCTTGGGTCAAATTCAAGGACCAAAAGGTAACAATTTAGGGACCAAATAGCAAATTTAATACAAATTTAGGGACCAAAAAGTACAAAATTTAATTAAAATTTAGGGACCAAATAGTATTAATTTAGTTTAAATTTAGGGACCAAATAGTCGATAGTTGAAATATTTCAGGGATCAAATAGCATATTTTTATTATTTAGTGATTGATTAGTTGACTTTGTGTAAATTTAGGGACCAAATAGTATGTTTTCTCTAAAAAATATGTCAAAATGCTAAGAAAAAGAAAGAAATTCAAAATCTGACCAAGATCTCCAAAATCTTGCGATTTTAATCTTACCCAAAAAATCACAATCCCACTACAATCTCAGTCATTTCCGATCTTATGTGCGATTTGACAAGGAGGAATTTATCAAAATCTCGATCTTACACGATTTTACGACCTTACGATCTTGATCTTGATTACCATAGTTGCAACAAAGAAGGAAGAAACGACACCTAAAGAAAGAAGGAAAAAATAGGACTCATTTCATTTAGTCACCATCTTCAATTCTTCTCAAATTTGAGCTGATTTTATATTTTTTGGTCCCTAAATTTGAACTAATTTCATACTTTTTAATCCTTAAATTTGACCCAAGGACCAAATTGTTGACGGTTGCATAATTCAAGGGTTTGGTCTTATATTATGATTATTCAGTGATTGATTAGTTGACTTGATGTAAATTTAGGGGCCCAAATAATCAATTTTGTTTCATTGAAGATGTGTAATTAGTTTAGTCATGAAAGTGGAGTTTTGTTATGATAGTTGGGGTTAGTAAGTTCAATTACCGAGTTAGGTAGCTCAGCTAATGTATACCTCTTACACTTACCTAGATGGTATATCATTATCCAGTCTTGTTTCTATCTCTCTCTCTTTGTCTATTTCAATTTTTTGATTCAACTAGCTATGTATTTTTGTTTGTGGTTTGTCTGTTTCTAGTATTTATACTTCTGGATATGTATGAATTATTCCTTTATTTGCCTTGTTTTCTTTTCTATTGGCATAACTTGTTTGTCATTAAGAAAACAAGTAGCCTTAGTAAAAGTTATGCAATAAGCAAGATTTTAAGTGTGCTTTCCATTGTTTCTTTGCTTCTTATTCCATGTAAAAGTAGCTTTTTCTAAATCAGAAAGCTCATTTACAAGATCATATGTACTTGAGAAAACTTGTTATTTGATCTCTCAAGTTATATTGTGTTAATTAATTAGTCTTTAAATAATCAAAATATTATTACTTGGTCTTTGAAATATCATAATTTTCAATGATTTAATCCTTAAATTTGAATTGATTTTGTACCTTTTGTCTCTGAATTTATACATTTTGCTCTTTTGATTCTTAAATTTCTTCTAAATTTGTATTGTTTGGTATTTATAAGAAAATTACTGGATAAATTATTCTAAATTATTTATCCATTAATAACTTAACTATGAAAATGTGCAAAAATAGAACACGTTGACATCAATTGATCTATATAGCCGATCTTACCTAGTGCTAAAAGGCTTGATTGTTGTTATTGTTGTTGTTGGATTTTTTGGTAGCTTAATTTGACCCACGACCAAATCATTGACCATTGTTATATTTCAGGATTTGAGTCATATATTTTAGGGTAAATTACACTTGGGTACCCTGTGGTTTGGTCACATTTAAAAAATGACATTCCGGTATCATGTGGTATTCTCCGTTAACACTTTGGTATTCTAAGCTTTAATTTCGTTAGAAAACTAACCAAAATTGGCATTTTGGGGCTATTTCATAATTTTAACCATCTTTGGGGGTAAGAGGGAATTTTATTGCATGAAAAAGAGGCTAAAATTACTAAAACACCCAGAAATATTCAAATATCTTCAAAGTAGTCCTTAAAAACACAAAATTCTAGAAATATAATTTTTGTATTTCGTTTGATTTGTTGCGATGAGTAGGTTTTATATGTACAATTTATTTTTGAAAATTATATCTCTCTCTATTATTATTTCTTACTCGAAGGTGCTATATTACAGTGTTAAAGTGTCAAAATAAAGAGCCATGTAGGAATTTTTAACTCTATTTACTCTCAAATTTTTAACACAAACTTATAAAAATATGTAAATCTCAAATATAACAATTAAAATTTTAAACTATCAGGTTTGCTATTTTCTAAAAGTTATAAACTAAATTTAGGATACTTAAATATATTAAATTTAGTATTTTTTTTAATTTAGGAGTTTTTAGTTTAAAATTTGTAAAAATTAGCAAACCTGATCGTTTAAAATTTTTAATTGTTATGTTTGAGATCTACATATTTGTATAAGTTTGTAGTAAAAATTTGAGAGTAAACAGAGTTAAAAAAATTTCCAAACAACTTCTTATTCTGACATATATATAACACTTTCGAGTAAGAAATAATAATTGACAAAAATATAGTTTTTTAAAAAAATTGCAAATTGAGAACCTACTAATCGCAATAAATCAAACAAAATATATTTTGGCAAGAAATTAGGGTCTGATTGGTTGCCCTGTTTCCTGTTTCCATTTTCACTGAAAACAGGAAATATGACTGAAAACGTGAAATATGACCAAACTATAAGGTACCAAAGTGTAATTTACTTAAATAATAATTATGTTAAAGGGTCCATTTTTTTGTCATCATTTCAATTCTAAATGTATGCTCTAGTGGTCTATTTGGTTCTTTATGTTTCAAAATATTTCAGAATGGTCCTGACATTACATTTTGTCTATTTGCCTATCAATGATCATGGGTAAGGTATGGGTAGGGTACTATGATACCCGGAATAGGACTCGTATGTGAGCGAGTCTTAAAATCAATCCTCATACCCATACCCGCTGGGTAGTCTAGTCCCCATACCCGGACCCAGACCCGGAAAAATTTTAAAATAAACTATTTTTTGTTAATATAAAATTTATATTCATTCAACTTTTTACATCTATAACTACTAAAAATAAAAAAAATAAATCATAAATATAAATACATTAATAAAATATTTCAATATTTATAAAAACTTTAATATTTTTTAAATATAAAGTGTTAAAGTATTATATTTTTTATATATAAAATATATTTATTATTACTAATGGGTATATGGATAGGGTACCACCATACCCCGACCCAGACACATTAAGGATGGGTCCGGGTCCAGACCCATACCCATATAGTAAATTTCAGGTCCCCATTGGATATAGCTATTTTGATCCTCCCTACCCGTGAATGATGATGTGTTATGACTTACTTGACCACTCTCTCTCTTCTATTTGGCTTGATAGTAATTAAAAGTTTCAAATTGAACCATCATCTATTAAAAATGTTTCAAATTGGTTTCAGATATCTTATATCTTATATTATATGGCTCCACCTCTTTCTGGTCGTCCTTCTTTTTTAGTTTTAGGCTAAACTTTAATTAACCAATCAAAATATACATAATTGTTCATATTATAATTATAAATTAAATAAAAAACTAGAAAGTGGGTTGAGAACGTGGGCTGTGCCTCTCTCTCTCTACCTATCTTTCTCTATAATGTGGGAAATTGTTTATTTTTTTTAGGCCAAAACCTCACTTGGGTTCATAATGTTTACTATCAATTTCATTATGATCCCTAATATATGCGTGCCGGTTAGGGCACACAAAGCCCCTAGTTTTTAATATGATTCAACTTGGTCCTTTATGTTTAACACGTAGATTCAAAAAATGAGTGAAACTTAAATGAGAGTGATATGGTAACATTTAATTGTTGAATTCGATGAGTGAAACTTTTGGAAAACTTATAGAACTAAAAATTGTAGAAAATAAAATATAAAAGGCTAAATTGCAACTTATGTAAAAAATAAAGGATGAAAATTGAACTTTGGCCTTCATTATAAAATGAGTAAACTCCTAAACTGGTCCCCGAATTATTGGGTCGCTGACAAATTGGTCC
>QANZ01039962.1:25969-45047 GCA_003254925.1 Chamaecrista fasciculata | reverse complement strand
TTTTTTTTTTTTTTTTTTTTTTTTTTTTTTTTTTTTTTTTTTTTCTGTTTTGCAACTGCTGACGTGGCACTTAACGTGCCACTTTGACTAACATTAGTAAAATTCGGGGACCTATTTGTCAATTTCCATAAATCAGGGACCAATCTGTCAGCGACCCAATAATTCGGGGACCAGTTTGGGAGTTTACTCATTATAAAATTCACTCATCTTATTTGACTTACCTCTACCAGGCGTTTCTTCATATTTCATAGGGTTTGCTTGCCCACTCTCTTCTGCTGTCTCGTTTCTTCATAGAGTTTCTTCTCTTGTGTTGGTGGCTGCAATGTCTGATTATTTCCCTGTAGAAGTGATAGTGGAAATTCTTCAGAGACTTCCAATGAAGTCTCTTGTGAGATGCATGTGTGTTTGCAGAACTTGGAAATCCATCATCACAGATGATTCTTTCATCATATCTCATCATCACCATCTTCAATTCAACCCCGCCAATTCCTCCCTCTTCTTCCACCTTGAGTCTGATGGTAATGCAATGTCTGATTGGAGGAAAGGCTATTTCTACTCACTCTGTACAGATGATGATGCAACTGATAACCATTCGTTTTTCAAATTCCCACCAGTCTGTAATCCATCATCCCACGCCTTCGATACTTGGGCGGTTTATGGTACTTGCAATGGGCTCGTGTGTTTTGCTGATTATTCATCATCAAATTTAGGCAAAGCTGTTATTTGGAACCCTTCTATTCACAAATACCTCATTCTTCCAAAATCCTCTCTCACCCTTAAAACTCGAAGGTATTTTTATTATGATTCTCGAAGGTATTATTATTATTATGGGTTCGGCTTTGATTCTCAAAATCATGATTTCAAAGTGGTCAGAATGGTCTCTCCTGGCTACTGCGAAACTATTTCTCATGTTGAGATCTACTCTCTTGCTGCTCATTCTTGGAGAACCATCGCTGTTGAAGCTTTTCCTTTTGAAATTTCCACCATTAAAAACAAGTTTATCAATGGGGTACTGCACTGGCTGGCCTACCGTAAAATTAATAGGAGGCATCACTATTTTATTTTGACTTTTGACATTGTTGAAGAAAAATTTGGAGTATTGATGTTACCCAAATGTTTAAAGGAGCCACAGTATACGATGTCACAAGATGGGAATGTAGAGTCACATGATGTGATATCTTTTCAAAGTGGAGGTAATTTACTTGCTTTGGAACAGGCGCATTGTACTAGTCCTTGAGAATCAAGGAGTGTCTGGGTAATGAAAGAATACGGTGTTGTAGAATCATGGACTAAGTTGTTTCATCTTGATTCAACAATCTTTGATGACATATTAGGATATATGTTGGTTTTTAGGAATAATAAAGTGGTCATAATGTCTCCGAAGGATGAGATTGCTTTTCTAGATCCTACAAAAGGATTAGTAAAATCCTATAAATGTGGTCGTAATAGATCCAACTGTATTATATTTGTGGGAGATAATGTTGAGAGCTTATTTTTGATAAATGAAAAAAGAGTAAAAACCTATCTTCCACTTCCGTTTCCAATTTCCATCCATTCACCACTCAGATTCTTTGCTTCTGTTCCCTACCTCCCCAGACCTCTCAACCTCATCTTGCAACACATCTAGCTCGGGAAAGTTGAAGAGAGTCCACTCTGGAGGCATCTAACAAGAAGGAATTTGCTTTAAACCTTTCCTGTATCTTTGAATGTAGTAATGTTGTGCTGTAGAATCATGGACTCAGGTATTTCATTTTGATTCAACAAGTTGTCTATTTAGATTGTGGTCTGTTTGCCCCGTGCTTCTCAACATTTTCGATGATTGGTTTCTTAGATACCATTGTGAGTTCTTATGCTTGTTATCTTTATTTTATATAATGCAATGCAATTATATCACGGTTATCACCTTAAAGACTGTGGAATTGTACAATTATTATATATAATTTGTGGGGTTCTTTTATACTTTTTGGCATAACTTGTTTCTGTCGTTGAGAAAAATAACAACTTCTGTAAGAATTATGCTATAAGAGAAGTCTTAACTCTGCTTTCTATTGGCTTGGCAAGTGGAGTTTTTTGTAAACCTCAATCAATAATTCTTTACACATTAAAGGAGCATTTTAAAGAATTGGAAGGTCATTTACATGGGATTTGGATCCACTATTAGCTGTGAAGTTGGATTTTCCACGTGGAAAATCATATTTTTAGACTGAGACTAAATTTTTGGTGGTGCTGAAACATTGAAACCACTGAGGCAGGTGCTGAAACATTAAAACGACTGAGGCAATTGTGCTGAAACATTGGGTGGTGAACATTATACTTTCTCCCTCGGAAAACAAATGCTTTGGTGTTGTTTGTTTGTTTGAACAAGATGTTGCACAAAAATTTGGAGATCTATGGTTCATAGAAATAGTTCATCTATACAGTAAAGTTTTTTAAGTTTCTGGGAAATGAAGGAATGTAGTTTTGCAGGATAAGGAACTCAATTGTTTCAGTTTTTTGATTCAATAAGTTATGTATTTTTCTTGTGGTTTGTATTAATTTCCTCGTCACATTGTTTTCTTTTATATTAGTATTAGTATAACTTGTCTATCATTAGAAAAACAAGCAACATCTGTAAGAATGTATTGTAGAATCATGGACTCAATTGTTTCATTTTGAGTCAACAATTTGTATATTTAGTTAATACATTTTTATGTTCTTGATTTTATGTGAACTTTATTGTGTGTCTCCAATTCTATGTGAACTTCTCAATTAGCTCAACAGTTCTTTAAGCATAAAGCAATACCTTGAAAATATAGAAGAGCCATCATGAGTTTAGGCTTACATGATATAGGCATGTAATAAAATGCAGCTCAAGAATTTATTTTCCTTTTCACCTTCAAGGAAGAGGCAAATAAAGTTCTTGAATCCCAGGAATACATCTTTCCTCTTCTGAATTAATCTGTCACATTTTTTTTTCTTTTTTTATTTGTCATTTTTACTAAAGACTGGTTTCAATTGTACACAAGTAAAATCTAGGAAATGCTCTCTTTGTTATTGTGAAGCTCATTTATCATTAAACTTTAGTACAAAAATGTATATCTTGAGCTTTCAAATTAAGTTTCATCTGTCACATTACTTCACTGCAAATATAAAGCTTCAAATGTGAATGTCCTTCACCTTCTATTTGAGATGCCAGCTATATATTTTATTACAAGCCTATGATTCATACAACCAAACTCCTATCACTCATATCCCTCTAGATGAGTTGATAAAAGAGGCTAGATTAATTCATAAATCATTTATATATGGGCTTTGATTCTAGCAGTTGACATACTGTTAAAATACTAGTCACTGGTCAATCAATGTTTTTTTTTCTTTGTGGTGGTATGATACATATAAGTTAGAACAATACAAATATTGAAGAATCCAAAGAAATAGAAGATGAAGAGCAAGCAAAGGCTAATGAGCAGACCACTTTGCTTCCAAGAGATTCACAACATGACAAAACCTCCAATTTCTTTCTCTTTGGCAGCTTACATTCTAAGAGGGTGGGAGTGAATTAAATTCAGTCAGTATCGTTTGTCTTTAAACATGGAGTTATTCTTGGCAAGTGCGCACTGGTGTCTAAAATTGTTAAAGTGTCGAAATTAGTAAAATAATTCTTGCTTTCAAGTTTCAATTGTGAAATCAAATTTTTGCAGCAAGTAGAAGTTGTGTTATTTCTACAGAGATTGAATTCTATGTGAATTCAATGACAACAGATAACCAAAAGGAAAATGGAAGTTTTAATTAATTTCTGAATAGAATTACAATAAAAGCATAATTTGGATTCTAAGGTTTCGTCCTGATTAATCCGAACTCAATCTGCATTGCACATCTAGCTATAAGGGGAGAGTTTCTGATGGTTGCATTCACAAGGTCTTGAACCCGAAACTTTGTTTAAGAGATACTAAATTGCTTATCACTTAGATCAATCTTTTGTTAGTATTTGAATAGCAACTTAACACGTAAAGGAAATGTATAAATCGGAGTAATATGTACTATATAGAACCAAGTCATGTCTATTTGTTAATTCAATTTATTGATAATTGGCAAAATATCCAATTCAATCAAAATAGTTGGGCAATGATGAGAGCCTGAATTTTTTAATAACATTATCAAAAAGACACTTACTTATAGTATTATCAAATATAAGTAGTAGACCGATTGGTCAGCGGTAGATCTTTCAATGGAGCACCAATCCGCGGAAGATTAATCCTTGGCCTATCGGGCTAAGAGATACTTTGGAAAACCAAAAAAAAATATTAGTAGTAGAAGTTATACAAGACTATGCCTGCATTACTGCATATACTACAACCCAAGAATCGCATTTCGATTTTAGAAGGTAACATTATTCACAAAAACAAAAAGGAATTTACAATTTCTAGTAAAGACCAGCTTCAGTTGTGACTTGTGGTGTGGACAACCATAGTCTGATGAATAAAAATTCAGAAAATACAATTAGTTTCTAGTGATTGAGAGTATATTTATAAAGTTTAGATTCTAAAGCTTTCAAAGTTCTATCTGATCAATCATAAAGCAATTAAAAAAGATAAATAAAATTAATCTTTAAAAGAATTTATTTGAATATTGCAAATATGTTATTCTGAAATATCATATATATATATATATATATATGTGAACCGTGTGTCTAAAATAATTAAACAAATTGGTTTTGGGCTTAGAAATTGATCTTGAGTCCTCTTGACTTGCCAATATTCTCCAATAAAAAAACAAAGTAGTGCCAGTAAAAGCTAAAGTAGCAGAATTGTTTAAAAAGACACACCTTAGTTAGCAACAATTTCTAAGTCAATACAGAATTATTATAAAACAGAAATAGATTCATAGTCAGATAGTCAAATGTTTGTTTGAAGATGTTGTTAAAGCATGGTCAAACTGTTTAGATAATGCAGTGGAATGATGATCCCATTATATTTATGTAAGAACTTATCAAGTAATTTGTAAAAAGTGAAAACATTAAATGCTATGATTAAGATCTGTTGGTACCCCTAACGTTTGAGCTTAGTTTCAATTATACCCTCAACGTTTCACATTATTGTTAATTATACCATAACCTCAATTTTTTTGGACTAAAGTCCTATTTTGGTCGTTTGCTCAAAGTTCCATTTTTGTCCATCAAGTCTTCGACAAACTTTTCGGCGAGATACACGGCGCCCCAATGATTACGAAAACTCCTAATTCAAGGATTTTTGACCTCCCGAGTTCAATGACGGCCTGCATTTTGCGAAAAAATGATCGGAAATATGATTTTTGACGATTTTGTAAATTTTTCGGCGGGTTTCCAGTCATTTTTTTCGCAAAATGGAGGCCATCATTGAACTCAGAAGATAAAAAAAAACCTTGGATTAAGAGTTTTCGTAGTCGTCGGAGTCACCGTGTATCTCACCGAAAAGTTCACCGGAGATTTGAGGGACAAAAAGGAACTTTGAGCCAACTTGAGGAACCAAAATAGGATTTTGGCCCGAAAAAATTGAGGTTATGGTATAATTGACAACAATATAAAATGTTGAGCATGAAATGGTATTATTACACAATTATGGATCGTATATTTCTCCAAGTGGAAGAATTTACAATCAGTTATGCCCTCAACATTTTATATTGTTGTCAATTATACCATAACCTCAATTTTTTCGGGCATCATCACAATGTTGATGACAAATCTTCCTTAAGCTAATTCGCAATTCTTCATTCAATTTTGTATATAATTCTCAAACCACATTTAAGAGGAAAAAACAAACCAGATTAAAAGTTAAAGAAAATGCTGCAAAAAAAGACTTTGTTCTAACTTTATAGGATAATTGGAATGTCGGAGTTTTTGTTGTATTATGAATAATATGTATTCCTAATTCTTAATTTGTATTTATGCTAATATTTGGCATATTAAAATAAAAGTTGATAAATAATATAATTTTCAGTATTAAATCATATGTGTTTCTCATTCATGAAATTTCAAATTAGTCGTGGTTTTATTAAATATGAATTGATTTGACTTTTAAAAATAAAAACTTATCCTACGCACCCTTTAAAACATTTAGAGTAAAATGTATAAAACTCTTCAAATTGTAATTATTGAGTAAAAAATTTCATAAAATATAAAAAAAGTAACTATGTTTTTTAACTTCTCATATTATGTAAAAAAATCTCAATTTATAAGAAAATTTATTAAAAAATATTTTAGTTTTATTATTAATAATATAACAATTATTTATTGTAAGTTTTGATGTGTAATAATAATTAGATAGTAAAAAGTGATTTATAATAAAAAAAATAATAAAAGAATCTTTCGTATATTTTAAGCAATGTTGTATGTATAACAAGGAAACTCGTCATTGAAATAAAATCATTATGACTGTTCCACTTTCAATTTTCACAAATTGATTCATTCCATTAATTAGAATGATGTGTTCTTAATCGAGTTATTATTAACATTATTTTTTTTATACAACAATTATCGATTACAATGCATATTGATATACATTTTATTTTGGTAAGGAAGAAAAGAAATTAGGCAATATGATTAAAATATCATAAGAATTAAATCGATAAATACTTAAAGAAATATTAAATTAACAAAGATTGGAAATGGTAAAATAATATTTTTAAGTAAAAAAAGAGATAAATGTATATTTTAAACAATAAATATATAACATAACAATGCGTGCCTTTATTTGACTTATTATACATTTACTCATTTAATATTTTTACCATTTCAATTGTTTTACTCTTTATATTAATCTTTCAAATATATGAAAAACATCCAAATAAATATTTTTAACATTTCCCCCTTCAAGTCCATTTTAGGTGTTCACGGATCGGGTCAAACTACATTTTAATCGAACTCAAGACCCAGCTTGGTCAGACTCGGGCTCAGCCACTGAGCTCGATTGAGTCAAATTTTTTTTTTATATATTTTGAATTTGTAAATATTGATAAAATAATTAATTGTGGGTTAATTTAATGATATTTTTATTAATAAATACATTTAATTAAATTATTCTTTTCAACAATTAAAAATATTAAATAGTAAATACTATAAATATATAATTTTATATAATATAAATTTTTTAAAAATATTTTATTTTAAAAATGAACATACTCCGATCTAAAAAAAGGGTTCGAGGTTCATTTTAGTCATAAATGTATGTCCTGATGTTTATTTTGGTCTATTATGTTTTAAAATGTTCAAAATGGTCCTAAATGTTAGCAAAATGTTTCATTTTGGTCCCAACAATTGAATATGGCTTGTTTCAAGTTCAAACGTGATAAGTTTAGAGATACGTATTGTTCTTGAAGAGTACTTTCTCTATCCAGTTAGAGCCGTCGGCAAACGAGGTCAAATCGGTTCTAAAAGTAGACTTCTTGTTTCATGGTCAAACAAGCAAAGTTGATCATGTCTCTCTCGTTTTAAATTCGAATGCAATGAATTCAGAGCTATGAGTTCCTCTTAACAAGTCCTTTGAACTTGAAATGAGAGACGAGAGAAATATGATCAAATTCAATAGTTTAGAACCAAAATGAAACATTTTACCAACATTTAGGACCAAAATGACCAAATGACCCAAAAAAAACAGTAAACCCACAAACACAGCCCTAATTCCTCATGCCTTCCGTCGGCGTCGATATAGTAAGGCAGAGAAGCCGCAAGTGAGAGGACCAACGTTGCGAGAGAAGTCGGAAAACGCCGCTTGTCGTCGTCGTTTGTGCTCGTCAACGGTGGGGTGGTTAATCTCTTCGTCTCTGCTTCTTTCAGGTTTTGCTTCCTTCTTTTAAAATTTTCGTGAATTCGTCTGCATTTCGTGATGTTCCTCTTTCTTCACACATCGTAACTGCAATCTCATATGTAGTTATAAATAATTAACTGCAATCTCATATACATTGACATCTTGCTGCCCGTTTCAACAAATCCGTTTGTCAGTCTCTTTTATTAAGTACCGTAATTGAAGTAATCACATATCGGCAGATGAATTTTGATGAAGTAATCTATTTTCATCGGTGATGATTGTGAATATGATTGTGAATACGGTCAGCCCTACTTGGAGTCATTTTTGGTTGGAACTTTTAAAGTAGAAAAGATATGGTAAATTTTCCATCAGGAATATGGAAGGAGAAATACCCAATATCAAGAGGTGGAATGTTTTGTACCCTGTTTACATAAATTCAAAAAAGACCATAGCTGAAGGAAGGCGAATTGGCCTGAGCAAGGCTTGTGAGAATCCTACTTGTGCTGAAATTGGTGATTGCTGCAGCCATCTTAAAATTCCGTTTGCAATTGAGGTTTGTCACTGTATACCACTTTGACGTTCTCTTGTGGAGCTTACATTTATACTATGCTTTCTCTCCCTAATGCTTTTGTACTTCTGTATGTTTCCTACAAATGCTACTTGTGGAATGGATTATTGATAGATTACATAACTTTCTTGACAATTGCAGATAGATAAGGCGTACCCACGTGATTTTATGCAGCAAGGGAGAGTGAGGGTATTGCTGAAAAAGGAGGATGGGACCCTACATAATCCTTCAATCACATCCAGTAAGATAACCCATCAATACTGCTCTTGTTGCTGTTTTAGCATTTTATGAACTCTTCTACGATTTGAGTCTTAATCATTACAGTAGTCTGATGGTTTTCATCACATAATCAAAGACAGAACCTATTTTAATTAAGTTGCAAGTGAAATTTGAATTTAAAATTCTCATGAAGGTTGCATACTTATTTCATATGTTTGTCTAAATAGTTTATGTCCAAGTGGACCACCTTTGTTGCAAGGCGAGTAAAACAAAGAATGTTGTTTATTTTTTTTATCTTCAAGTTACTTAAATGTTGTAATTCTAGCAAAAGCAGTCCTTTCTCATGTCCTCTGTATTAGGCTTGGTGTGGTGTGCGGTTGAACTAACTTATCTACCAGCAACTCGAACAAGTTACAGTAGTACTCTATCCATATGGCTGTATTCACTCCTCATCCTAATGATTCTGCTAAAGTGAAGGAACATGAAATATACTCTATTGGGTGAAATTTTTTTAATTAGATCTTGCTGTTTTGTAATCTGACAGTGCTTAAGTAGTAGTCCAAGGGGATGGTTTACTTTTGAACTTTCTTTGTTTACTCTACTTTCCTTTTCAAGACATAATGCTAGAACCTTGTTTAAGAGATGTTCTTGCTGATGTTGACCCAGATGCTCAAGTAGAATTTGGAGCATTCCAAAACTTGGAGTTCCAAGTTAAAGAAAACATGTAGAGAATTGTGTGGTTAGGCATTAGGAGTTAGAATCTTGTTAATCTCCCACCCGTGAATTAGTCACCTACCCATACATCATAGAAAGAATGCCAAAAATCATGCTAGAAAATATTGAATTAATAAGATGAAAAAGATTGCCCCTTACCATGGGGAAAAAAAATCTGATTGTGAATGCTTATAGAACTGTTGAGCTCTCTATGGTGAGGGAATGTTACACAAGCCTTAATTGTCANGTGGTTAGGCATTAGGAGTTAGAATCTTGTTAATCTCCCACCCGTGAATTAGTCACCTACCCATACATCATAGAAAGAATGCCAAAAATCATGCTAGAAAATATTGAATTAATAAGATGAAAAAGATTGCCCCTTACCATGGGGAAAAAAAATCTGAATGTGAATGCTTATAGAACTGTTGAGCTCTCTATGGTGAGGGAATGTTAGACAAGCCTTAATTGTCATGTTTAGTTTAGTTCATTAAGAATTATAAAATTGGCAATATAATGGTAACAGGCGTTGTTTATATATCAGAATAGACTCCAGACTTCTGTAAATCATTTCTCATGTCCCACATGTGAAGAAAGGTTTGTTGAGCTTGCAGTGCTGAGAAATCACAAAACTTACTACTTGTTCTAAAATTTATTTACTAAATGCAAGTGCTCAGGTCCAAACTGTAAACCATTTCGGGTACCAATTTTAATGAACTATTCAACTTAGAGGAAATTGTTAATTCTAACTCTCAAAAATATTATATATGGAATGGCAAAATGAAAATATTGGAAGTATTTTCCATCAGTGGCTTGAATTGGAGGAATCTGAAATCGGTTTCACATTCTTTGATTGTCGCAGGAAAAAGTCTAATGCTTCGCGTGGCAGAGATGGTTCCCAGACATCATGGAAGGATTAAGAAGCAGGAGCCTGCATCGACATCAGCTGGACCTTCTAACAAATCTGGGAAGGGTGGAAAGAAGAAGAGATAATCATGTATTGTTGATATTAGTGTCTTGCTGGGATTTATATATGTTTAGTTCAAGTTTTCATATCCCAGTTTGCTTGTTTAGCTATGGTATAGTTTAAGTTATCTTTTACTTTGAGTTGAGATTCTCCATTTTGCTTATTGGAAATAGGAATTCTTCATAGCTACTGAGTACAAACTTGCATAGTTTCAAATTTCAATTGATGGATCCTTTGTCATCATCTTCAAATAGAGTTCACATTTTCATCATGCACAACAATTCGTCTCTTCTACGCTGGGCTGGCCAACCCCAAGGCACGACTACAAAACTTGAAAACTAGGGTAAATTCCCGTTCAATGATCTCTTTATCCTTCGAGAAATTAGTTTGAGGCTGAGAATCTAATTCTGAGATTTTATGACACACACTTCACCTTCATGAAATTAGTATTTTTTTTCTATTGCCCACTTGATTTCTAGAATTTTGTCTTGACGAATCTTGATTTTGAGCTCGGGACTTTATTTACATGATAATAAGCTGCTTATTACTTGAACTAACTCTATTAGTCATTTATTAGTCATGAAATTAGTTTGAGGACCTAATTGTGTAGAGAATGTAACATTTTCAGCATTCAGGTAGTCCTTACTTAACAAAGGAAGTAAATCTTCTAAAATGTAAATATTAATGTTGATGCATCTGGTATAATTTATAGAAAAATAGTTAAGAATAGCTAAAGAAAGTGTTGGACACAAAAGAATTGAGTGTATGAAATCTACACTCTCTCTATATCTCTTTTTTATTTCTCTCTCTAAATTACACTAAATTCATTTAACATTTGCATTTTAAAAGATTCAAATCTTAAGGGCTTAGAGTTATAAATCAGAAATTCAGAATAGTGGCTACTAAGCCATGTTTCATGGGTGGTTTCCACTTGAAAGGTCATGAATGTGTCCCCTATGATAATTAGTGATGAAGGCCTCTTGTCTAATTCATTTAAGCTAATTACACTACTTTGAATTTAGAAGGAAAGTCTCACGACAATACAAAATTAATAGTTATTTAAGAGGCCGAACTCCAGAAAATATAGGAGTATATTTATAATTTAAGAGTTATTTCTTAAAGAGATGTTAAGAAGAATAAGAATATCTGAAAGTACATTTATACTATGATAAATAAATAAGTAAATAGAAGAACTTTTAATTTATATATTCAAATTTTAAAGGAATCAATTTCAAATCAATCTAATTTACANATAAAAAATTAATTTTAGATTACTTTAGTGATATTTTTATTATTAAAAACATTTAATTTAATTTATTTATTAAAAAATTATTAATTTAATTGATATTAAGTATATATTTTATATATTTTTTAAATATACAATCAATAAAATAAAAATACATATATATTTTCTATAATAAAAAAAACATTTTATAAAAAAACATATAAAGGGACTGCGCAGGCCGAATTAAACTTGTACACCCCTAATTCCAGTCTCTTAGTAATGTGGTGCCAAGCGTTTCAATTTTTTAATAATTTTCTTTTTCTTTTTCACATTGATCATTGATATCTAACGTTGAGCACTTTAACATTCTTTTTGATAGTTCAGTTTTCATCATGATTACAAAGGGGGCAATAAAATCGCNATTAACCAAAATGTAAAAATTTGAAACTATAAAGCATGCCTGGCCAATAAGAGAAAAAGAAACTATAAAGCACACCTCATTTGAGAGAGTATCATCTTGTTGGACATGAACACACATATCTATAAATTTTAGAATATAAGATTAATTTTTTGCGACTTTCACATCACAAACAATAAAAAACAACAATACACATACCATATGTTACGAATACATACTGTAATTTTGAAAGTTTTCATCAAGATTTATAGATTTTTAATTATTTATATATAAAAGACCAAAGTGTATTTTTGGTCCCATAACTTTTTCTCAAATCTAAGTTTGGTCCCATATATTTTGCTCAGATTGCAGAATTTGTCTCATATCTTTTCTAAAAGATCCACCGTCAATCCCACATGACCAAGATATATGATATTAATTTTGCATATGACTTAAAGATATGAGAGTAATTTTACAACCTGACAAAAAAATATGAGACAAATTCTATAACCTAATCCAAAGATATGAAATCAAAAGTGCAACACGGGACCAAATCTTCAATCTGAGCAAAAGATACAGGACCAAAAGTACAATAAAAGTATCAACCAACAAAAAAAAGGACAATAAAAAAGTTATGGGACCAAATTGAGACTTGAGCAAAAGTTATTGGATCAAAAGTACATTTTAGCCTATATAAAAATATATGCCAAAGTTTGGTATATCAATGTCCCCGTGTTTATATCTGTATTTGTCCCGTGTAATATCTATGTTTTATAGCTTTGAAGATAAAATTAGAAGCAAAGGCAAAATCACTAATTTTGTCGTCAAACTTTATACTAATTGTCAATTTCGTTCTCAATCTTTTTTTGCTGTCAATTTCGTCCCCAATGTTTTACATTTTGGTCAACTTTATTCTTTTACTAACTTCTTTTAATAAATTAACGACAGATTGTATTCTATTTTTCAATCTGAATTAGGATTTGAGTTTCTTTTTTTATCAATTTTACATTATATATAATTAGTCACGTAGATTATGTTGTTAATATTTGACTAAAATAAGAGAAAAAGATACATTTAACCAAAATATGAAACATTGTGGAAGAAATTGACAGAAAAAAAAAAGATTGTGGACGACATTGACACTTGATATAAAGTTTAGAGACGAATTTAGTAACTTTGCATAAATATTAAGGGTAAAAATTAAAAACGATACTTTTATCTAAATTATATAATATATAATTTTTTTGGCCAATATATAATTATATATTATCTAATTATATAATAATTATCTAATTATATATATATATATATTTGAATTAAAAAGAAGGCCTAAACTAAAACCCTAATGTATACCCAAGCTGAGATTAATTGGTCCTATCACTACCGGCTGGCGTTAGTTTCTCCGTAGCCTTTGCGTATCTCCTTGAGACTTCTCTTCTCTAATCTTTCTTCTCTTGTCGTGTTGAACCATGTTTGATTATTTGCCTTTAGAAGTGAAAGCCGAAATTCTTCAGAGACTACCACTCAAGTCTCTTGTGAAATGCATCTCCGTCTGCAAATCTTGGAACTCCATTATCACAACTCATTCCTTCATCATATCTCATAATCAACATCTCCAATCCAACCCCACCAACTCCTCCCTCTTCTTCCTCCTCCGGCCTTATGATGATGCTGAAAACAATGATGATGATGATGATGATGATGATGATGGCGAAAATGATGATGATGATGATGATGATGATGATGATGATGATGATGATGATGATGATGATGATGATGATCATTATGCGATTTCTAATCAGGCGAAAGGCGAATTATACTCACTCTATTCAGATGATAATGCTACCAATAGCCTTTCGGTTTTCAAATTGCCACCTGCCTTTGATTCTTGGAAGATGGTTGGCACTTGCAATGGCCTCGTATCTTTTGCTGAAGATTCGTTATTGGATAGCGCTCAAGCTGTAATTTGGAACCCTTCTATTTTCAAATACCTTATTCTTCCTAAACCCTCCATCACCTTTGAAACTCGAAGGTATTGTGCTTACTATGGGTTCGGCTTTGATTCTCGTAACAATGTTTTCAAAGTAGTCAGATTTGTCTATGCTAGTCCTGGCTACCCAGACATTACTCCTCAAGTTGAGATTTACTCTCTTGGTGCTGATTCTTGGAGAACTATCACTGTTGCAATTCTTCCATTTAACCTTACTTGGTCGGACCGCGAGTTTGTCAATGGGGTACTACATTGGGTGGCCCGCCGTACAATTAATGGTAAGACTCACTATTTTATTCTTACATTTGACATTGTTGAAGAAAAAATTGGAGAATTGATGTTACCACAAGAGGAGTCACAAGATGAGTATGAGTGGTGTACAATACCCGGAGGTAATTTTCTTACTCTTATTCATAGTAGTGATGATTCTCCTTCCCAGGAGAGCTTTTGTAGTATTTGGGTAATGAAGGAATATGGTGTGGTAGAATCATGGACTAAGTTGTTTCGTTTTAAAGAAACAAGTTATTGTGACATGCTATGTGTAATGGCTCTTAGGAATAATGAGATACTGGTCAGAAAACCTTCAAGTGATGAGATTATTTTTTTTGATCGCAAAAAAGGTTGCGTGAAGAAGTTGGGCCACAGCTATCATGACCGTCTCGCATTTGCGGAAGTGGGAGATCATGTTGAGAGTTTATTTTTAATAAATGAAAAAAGTTCAAAATCCTACCGTCCACTTTAATCCTTCATCCAACATTTGGGAGAGGATTTTTGTTTGAAGTTGTAGTAGAAAACTTGGCAGAATTGAGTTACCTAAGTGTTTAAAGGAGTCGACTTCGGAGCTATCTATTTAGCAAGAAGGAATTTGCTTTCTGTGATGCATAAAAATAGTTCTTTTCACAAAGACCTTTCTTGTATCTGTGAGTGTATGAATGTAGTGTTGTAGAATCATGGACTCAGATATTTTATTTTGATTCAACAAGTTGTCTACTTAGTTTGTGGTCTGCCCACTCTGTGCTCCCAAACATCTTTGATGATTTGGTTTCTTTGATAATGTTGTAAGTTCTTATGATTGTCCTGTTTATTTTATATAATGCAATGGAATAGTAACATAGTTATCATCTTAAAGATAGTGGAGTTGTATAATTATTGTATATAAGTTTAAGGATTGTTTTTTATACTTATGGCATAACTTGTCTCTGTCATTGAGAAAACCAACAGATTCTGTAAGAATTATGCAACAGATTCCATTGGCTCTATATCTGGAATTCCGTGTAAACATCACTCAATAATTCTTTAAGCATAAATGGAGCTTTTAAAAAAAAAAATGCCTATACACGTATAGTCCACGAATTGCAGTTTGTACTTCCCTTTTAAAGTTCAATTAGAATTTAGAAGGTCGAGGCAAGTACGTAGCCATCATAATTACTGAGACAAAGCTTTCTTCTTCTGAATTAATTAAACCTGACAAAGTCTTGAGGGATGAAGAAGAAGAACTAATGAATTTGCAATTTCTTGTAAACATTGGGTTCAGTTTTGTTCAACCATGGTAAAATGGAATAAAAACTAACAAATGCAATTTGAGTGTGCAGCTCATTTGTCAGTAAACTTCTAATAGAATATTGTGGATCGTAAAGATTTGGAATAATCATCTGTAACATTACTTAAGTGCGCAAATTTCCAAATGTCTGTTATAAAGTACAGCTGTACAACATTATTCTAATGCCTTATGGAGAATAGTTAAGAACCAATGAGAATCGAGAAAGTGATAACAAAGTATTACATCATTATATGAAGTGCAGTATGAAAGTGGTAGCATAAATATTGTTGAACAAGAAGAATTACCTTATATGTCAGTATACTATTGCCCTCTACCATCTATTTTGTTTTGGTCCTTCTGTGTTTTGCTGTCTTGAGACCTATTATGATTGTCCTCGAGCTTATTTGAATAATTTGAAGGAATAGTACTATTGTTACTTGTTATCTAACTGTTTAAAGAAGATACATTTGGAGGTATCTATTTTGCCAGGAGGAGTTTGCTTTCTATGATTCAAAGAAATAATTCTATGACTTAATTGTTTCAATTTTTATTATTCAACATGTATTTAGCTTTTTGTTTGTCTTCTCTCCAACATTTAGGATGATTTAGTTTCTTAAATAATGCTTCATGCTCTTATGAATGTAAAATTTACTTCATATAATGCAAAGGAGCAATACCATTGTCAGGATCTAGAAGTGGAGTTAGAAAATTATTATGTATAGTTTGTAGAGTTTATAATTCTGTATTGGTTTCCTCTCTTCACCTTGTGTTTTTTTTGGCATAACTTGTCACTTTCATTGATAAAACAAACAGCCTCTGTAAGAATTGTGCAACATGCAAAATATCTCAATTGAAGACCACTACTTAATTCTCTAAGCATAAAAGAATCTTTTTAAAAATAGAAAGATCATTTATAAGACTATGCCTACATCTATGAGTCTTTTTGTTTTTCTTTAAAAGGTTGAGGGGAGTGTTTGAAAATATCTCAGTTGAAGTGGGGAAATTAGCATTTATTCCTTTGACAAACAAAGCAAAATATGATATTTGTTTCAAGATGTTGTAGTAGAAGCATGATGATTGTGTTAAGATAGTATAGTTGTTTTATTTTGTTGGCATAACTTGTCTGTCATTGCTAAATGGTAATTTTAACAGAATTTGTAAAGATTCAACAATTTTTCAGCAAAACTGATTTTGACGAAACAGAAAGGCAAAGGTATGTACTATAATTACTTTCTAGTAAAGACCAGTTTCAGTTGTGGTGTGGACAACCATAGTCAGGTGAAGAAAAATTCAGATAATGGCGAGAGTGCAGCTCAGTTAAAAGTGAACTTATAAAATATAGAATCTAAAGCTTTCAAAGTGCCATCTAAACAATCATAAAGCAAAAAAGATAAATAAAATTAAAAAGAACTTATGATAAAGTTACAAATCTGTTATTTTGAAATATCAACCATATACATATATATAATTGAACCAATCTATGGTCTGGGGTTATTATTTATTCGTGAGTCCTCATGACAATATTCTACATAATGGCTAAAGTGGTAGAATTGTTAAAGAAGACTCACCTTAGTTGGCAACAACTCTATATGAAGTCAATGCTGAAATATTATAAAACAAAATTAGATGCATGGATCATCCTCGGTCACATGTTTTAACTCGAGTAAAAGCTAAATTAGTTTGCTTTCTTTCTAAGCAATTTATCTCTCCTTCATTTCTCTCTCTCTAACTCTTTCTATCTCTTATGAATTTTTGGAAATTAAAACTGGAAGTAATATCACCAATATACTTATTCTGTCTCCCATACTTATTACATTCGTCAATTAATTGGACCTGCTCTGAGACTTTTCTCTTGGTTTCTTCTCTTTTGTCGAAGCAATGTTTGATTATTTTCCTTAAACTCCAAATGACTTGACATACATTAAGGTATCCTGCTGAATCTTCTTCCACTGATGAGGTATCCTCTTCCCTTGACAATTCTCATTTGCTTATTGCTCACAGAAAAAAAGTTAGGTCTTGTACCAAACGTCCTTTGTATCCAATGTCTAACTTTGTTTCTTATGACTCCCTTTCCCCATCGTATAGAGCTTTTGCCTTGTCTATTTCCTCTGTGTCTATTCCACAGAATTGGCAGGAAGCCGTCACAGATCCCAAGTGGAAGCAAGCAATGGTTGAAGAAATGAAAGGCTTGTCAAAGAATGAAACTTGGGAGTTAGTCTCTCCTCCACTTGACAAAAAAATGGTGGGTTGTAAATGGGTGTTCACTGTGAAACATAGAGCTGATGGTTCAATAGAACGCTTCAAAGCAAGATTGGTGGCCAAAGAATTCACACAAACTCATGAAGTGGATTATCATGAGACGTTTGCTCCAGTTGCAAAGATGAACTCCATTAGACTTTTGTTATCTTGTGCAGTCAATTTAGATTGGGACTTACACCAATTTGATGTGAAGAATGCTTTTCTCCATGGAGACTTGGAAGAGGAAGTGTATATGGAAATTCCGCCTGGGTTTAATAATGAACAGAGTCAAGGGAAAGTGTGTAGGCTGAAGAAGGCTCTATATGGATTGAAACAATCTCCGAGAGCATGGTTTGATAAATTCAGCAATGCCATGATTTCTTTTGGCTATCAACAAAGCAATTCTGACCATACCCTTTTTATAAAGCGTAAAGAGGGGAGACTCACTCTTCTTATAGTCTATGTTGATGATATAGTTATGATCGGAGATGATAGAGAGGAGATGACTCGATTGAAGAAGTTATTAGCTCAGGAGTTTGAAATCAAAGATCTTGGAAAGTTGCAATATTTCTTGGGAATTGAGGTTGCTCAATCAAAAAGAGGAATCTTTATTTCTCAAAGGAAGTATATTCTAGATCTCTTGAAGGAGACTCGCATGACTGGGTGTAAACCAGCTGAATCTCCCATTGAAAGTAATCACAAATTGCAATTGGGGGTTGGAGAATCTGTTGATAAGGAGAGATATCAGAGGCTTGTTGGGAAGCTTATTTATCTTTCTCACACTAGACCAGATATTGCTTATGCTGTCAGTTTGGTCAGCCAATTTATGCATGACCCGCGAGAATCCCATATGCAGGCTGTTTTTCGCATCTTGCGATATTTAAAATCTAGCCCAGGGAAGGGATTACTTTTCTCCAAGCATGGTCACTTCCGGATAGAAGCCTATACAGATGCTGATTGGGCTGGATCACTAGATGACAGAAGATCCACGCTCGAATATTGTACTCTTGTGGGAGGAAATTTAGTAACTTGGCGGAGTAAGAAGCAAAGTGTGGTTGTTAGATCTAGTGCAGAAGCAGAATACAGGGCTATGGCACAAGGAGTTTGTGAAATTCTGTGGATCCAGAAACTGTTAGTAAAGCTGGGCTGACTAGAAAGAGAAAAATTGTCCTTGTTTTGTGACAACAAGGCTGCTATTAGTATCGCTCAGAATCCTGTTCAGCATGATCGAACGAAGCACATTGAGATTGACAGACACTTTATCAAAGAGAAGGTTACTAGTGGCATCCTCAATTTATGCTATGTGGCGTCAAAGAAGCAACTTGCTGATGTGTTTACTAAAGGCCTTAGTAAACAAATGTTTCACACACTAGTTTTCAAGTTGGGCATGTGTGACATCTTTGCACCAACTTGAGGAGGAGTGTTGGTGACCCTATTGTGTGTTTTACCTTTTATTATTTATT
>QANZ01039962.1:11981-25263 GCA_003254925.1 Chamaecrista fasciculata | reverse complement strand
GAGCTTGCAAGAACGTAACCATCGTTCTTCATTAATTTACATGAGTTTTCTATTTTATCTTTTCTTTCTTGTTTACCAACAAAAAAAATCTTTAGCCATAAGTCCAAGCTTCCCAATTTAGTTATTAAATCAATATAAATTATATTTATTAATTTTCATTTAATTAATGATTCTTGAAACTTTTTTAAAAATGAAAATGGAAGGACAATTAATTGTATGGAAGAATGTATCTTCATAAAGGGATTTTCAATTAGCCACACCGGTTAATATATCTGGCTAGTAGCTATATATAGATATAGGCATAGCTATAAACTACAATACCACAAGCATCATCACCATAATCCTACACCTCTGTCTCTCACAACCTGATTCTCACGGCGGCATATTCATCCATAATTAATCAGTAAATTAAAAGCTTTAACCATGAAATACAATTTAATTGATATTTTTAGCTAAAATACTCAAATTAGTCCTAAATATATACCTCTAAGTTCATTTTGGTCCAAAATATTTTTGAAGGTTTATATTGATCCTAAATATTTCTATTGTTAATATTTTTTGCACAAACTACTGAATGTTGCCATATCTTTCTTGTTCCAAGTTCACATGTGACAAATTCAAAGCTACAAGTTGCTTTTGACGAGTACTTTTTAATTCAGTTGGGGTCATCAGCAAACGAATTCAAATAAGGTCACAAAAATGAGCCGCTCATTTGCGGTCTAACAAGTGAAGTTGATCATATCTCTTTCATTTCAAATCCAAATACAACGAGTCTGAAGTTACAAGCTACTCTTAACGAGTTTTTTTTTTTGTTTGGTTGAGACCAAATAAGGTTAAATCGGGCCTAAAAGTAGGTTTGAGAACAAAAGGTAAATAACTATGAAAAATTGGTCTCAAATTCAATTTCGAGTTTGATTTAACCTTGTTTGTTGACGATTCTATTTAAGTAAAAAAATGACTAGTTAAGAATAATACATATTTCTGAACTCGTTGTATTTAGACTTCCAACAAGATATATATGACCATTTTCGTTTGTTTAATCGTGAAACGAGTGGCCTACTTTCGGGGTCCGATTTGACCTTGTTTGTAGAAAACCTAAATTCGATAATGAAAGTACTTGTCAAAAGCAACATAACTCTGGACTCGTCATGTTAGAAGTTGAAATGAGAGAAATCTAATCATATTCAATAGTTTATAACCAAAAGTGAAAAAATATGGGAACATTCAAAACCAATATAGAATAAAAATTCTTAATCATCTTTAGGATCAAAATAAATTTAGGAATATGTATTTAGGACCAATATGAGCATTCAACCATATTTTTAAATTAGTTTGATAGGATCAACCGAGCTATTAATGATTCTGCTGGTTGAGTTATTGATTCATTAATTGAGTAGTATAAAGAAATTAATTGGATTGGTTAAATGACTAAAATAAAATTTATAACATTAAGTATTAACATCACTAAGGCAATTGAATCTTCAATTATTTACACCACAATTACTCTAGAAGTTGAAATGTACAAATGTGTTCATATTATTACTGCTGAAGTTGAAAGGGCTAGCCATGGCTTCCAAACACAAATTTGTTGCTAAGGCTCCTCTCTTTTTCAAACCAATTATCTCTTTTTCAGCTTTGTAGGTTTCACAAACATATATACCAACAATATTGATAATTAAAGCTCCTGGAATTGGTGGAATCCGAACCCAATTTCCTTTGTTTCCAACATTACATATATGATCTACATATGTTGATTACAACTCTAAGGATCAAATAATTGATTTGATCATTTATAAAATTAAAGGTAATAGGATGGTCAATGATTACCACAGGTTCATAATCTTGGGAACCAAACCTTTGATTTATTCTGCTCGCAACATCTCCTCCTTTGCTTCCTCAACATCTCTACCGATACACCTTGGGGGATTCACGATCTGGATTAGTACTTTTGGTAAATCAGTGAGTCGATTTGAGAAGACTAGTTTCAAGCTTTCTCTATCAATAGCATCTTCTCCGCCATCTTCATCCTCTTCGCACACCGAGCTATGAAAGCTTGTCATATCGCACTTCAGAAAGTATGTAAAACTAATTTATGACTAACAGATTGCTGCAACTTCTCTATTTATAGCCAATTTCAGCACATTGTTTTCTCTATGGTGCCCATGGTTTTTGGTTGCTAGGTAATGGTTTTTGGTTTCATAGTTGTAGTTGTTTCTAGGTTCAGGTTTCATGTTTTTGGAAAACTGTGGGCTGGTTAATTATTATTAGGCCAAAGTTCTATTTTGATCCCTCAAATTTGTTCAAATTTGTGTTTTGTGCTCTCAATTCTTTTCGTTCCGTTTCGGTCTCTCAGGTTTCCAATAAGTTTCATCCTAAGTCCTTGGCACTTTTCCGTCCACTTTATTCATTAAAAAGGGAAAATTTAACTTTAATCTCCCAAAAGCTTTATTCTTCTGCATTAAGACCTTTATCCTTTTATAATAGGATCAAAAAACAAGAAAAAATAAACAAAATGGGGTTTTAATGGATTTCACCAAAAAAAAATGCTAAGGGTCCAGTTTGTTTTCTTCTTCTTTTTCTTCTTGTCATTCTAGTCATCGCTCTCATCGCCGCTATTGCCGACGCCACACTCTATGGTGAAGTTGAAGATGGAGTGTCTCAAGAGCAAGAGGGTAAAGAAGAAGAAAGAAAGGTGAATAGAAAAGAGCCTGGAACTTACAAAACCAAAACAGAACGGAAAAAAATTTGAAGGACCAAAACAAAATTTTGAACAAATTTGATTAGGACTTTGGTCTTATTATTAAGTCTAAAGTCTGAATATCGTGATGAGATAGATGCCCATGGAAAAGTTTCATAATTTTCTTTTGCATCATAAACAATATCCATAATTATCCTAGATATTTTCCTAAATTATTTAATATATTTTATTTTCCTAAATTATCTTTCTAATTATTTTAATATTAATATATATTTTATTTTCCTAAATTATCTTTCTAATAATAATTGGATTACAATTATGAAAATATTTTCTATTACTTTGGTTATCAAACAAGTTTCCTGTATGTCTATACTTTATAAAAAATTCTTCACTTACTTTTCTTGAATCATTAACAAAATAATCCAAATTAATAATGGTAATTGATATTGATTCAATGAATATTTTGTGGCAAAAAATATTTCATTCAAAGCCCCAAGGAAAAACAGTGAAGAACAAGCTTATGCTTGCTTGCTGCGGCTTTGCCCAAGAGATCTAGAAGACCATAATGATGGTTGGTCATATTAGAAAGTTTATGTCTCAAACTCACTTTCGAGTTTGATTTGATCTCATTTGTTGGTGGTCCTAGCTAGACAGAAAACTAACTTATTAAGAGTAACATTTCCCTCCGAACTCGTCACATTTAGACTTGAAATAAGAGAGACTTGACTAACTTTATGTGTTTGACTGTGAAATGAGTAGCCCGATTTGACCTTGTTATACTCCAACTGGATAGAGAATATATTCGCTAAAAGTAACATAATTCTGGACTTGTCAGAGACACATTCAAACTTGAACCAAGAGAGATATGATTACATTCAATGGTTTGAGATCAAAATGAAACTCAATCAAAACATTTAGGACCAATATTAAAATTTTGAAAATTTTAGGATCAAAATCAACTTTAAAAAATATATTTAGGGTCAATTTGAGTATTATATTGGATCTTTAAACAATAATCATGTGTCAATGCTTAACAATTTTTCAGTCAATAACTAATATAGAAGCTTCACCCAGGAGTTTTTTTTAATAAATGCTAAAAAAATTCAATATCCGCCACATCTTTTATTTTTTGTCAATTTATGTTATTTTATTTCTTAAAACTATTTATTTATATAATTATTTTGAGTTTATACACCGATCTAATTTCAAGCTCTCGTGTTTTGTTGCAAATTATGTTATTATATAGATAATCTTGTGTTCATAGTTTATACAACTAATTAATGTTATTAATAAATTCACAACTCATAATTAATCACTTTTAACATAAATTTGTCAAACATAAATTACTATCAAAAATATTTTTGTAACAAATTACCGAGATTCTAAAATTTGTTGTTTCACATTAGCTTCTCTCAGAGTGCATTAATTTGTGAACAAATCACTTGACTTAACTGGAAGCCAATATCAAAAGTTTGTTCAAATTTTATTGAAAATATTTTTGTTACAAGACTTTTATCTTTGTTATTACCAGACCTCCAATTTAACAAAAATTAATTATTATTTGACTATAAAATAAAAAAATAAAGAATAACTAACAATTCGGTCCTCGAAAGACTACCGAGTTAACAATTCGGTCCTTGAAAGATTAATTAAAATTGCATTGTTTGATTCATGTAGGGATTAAAAAGTTTACCTTTTGTATTTTTCAACAGCTAAACTGTATATTTCAATCTTTTAGAAACAAAACTGTCAACTCAATAACTTTCAAGGACAAAATTCTTAATTTACATATAAATAAATATTATCTTCTCATTTAAAAAATCTCTTCAATTAACTAACACTACAAAAAAAAGACTACAGGTGGCGACAAATCTCACCACCTAAACTTAAAAAGTAGCCACCTATTGTTTTTTGTGGCGACTTATTGTCACCATAAGGTTGTGGACTATACCTTTGTCACTGAAGTTTTTTGTAACAAAAATGTAGTCGCCACTAAAAGTGATACAATAGGTGTCAACAATTTCGCAACCAAAAATTTTTATTTTAAATTATAAAATGAGTTTCCACAAAAAAAATAAATTTTTAGTAGCGACAATTATCAACCAATTGTTAAAGGTGGCGATCCCCGCTGCCACCAATAGGCATTGGTAGCGATATTCGTTGCCACAAATAGAGATTGATAGCAAGATTTGTTGCCACCAAATAGGTATTAGTTGCGATACTTTTTGCCACCAATATCTATTGGTGGCAATACTTTCATCACAAATACCTATGAAAATTTTTGTATATTTTATAGATTTTTGAAATGTATTTTTATATCAATCATGTACTATTTTTAAATATAACAACTAGGAAGTGATTTTAATCATAATATTTCTATAATAAAAACAATAATATTTTAATACAAAATAAAGGTACTTCACTTGTTCCTAAATAGTTTGAACAAAATAGAATCCACCAATCTTTCTTAAAAAATACGCAAGACTAAAGTCTGCTTAATATAGAATCCATCATTCTTTCTAACAAACTACATATTAAAACTAAAGTTTGTCCAAAATATAATCCATCAATCTTTAAGTTTGCCCCAAATTTTAATCTTCAATAGATTAGATGAACAACAAATCCTAGTTTTAAGCTTGTTGTTCCTCATGGTCATTGGTGCTTGGAAAGAAACCTGGGGGAATTTTAAATCGTCCCTATAAAAAATAAAACAATATATTAGTTAAAAAGCAATATCAGCTTCATGGAGAGCAATGAGTTGAAACAAAAAGCCCAACCCAACTCATCAGAACAACCCCAATTCAACAAAATAGAATTGGTCCCAAAAGCTCCTCCAAGTACTTCATAAACCAAAATATAATATATATATATATATATATATATGAAGTCTTAAAAAACCATTAAATTCACAAGATGTATGCACCTTAAATGCAATTGTGTATTTTTTACAAGCCTAAAGCCAAATACGAGAATGTAAGAGTTTTCAAAAGAAATAGTCAACATCCTTGCTCTAAGTTGAGCTTATCCGGAGAGTATAGAAGTTACAATATTAAGTGAACTAGTTGATAGACAAGGTATAAAAACCTAGTTTGACCACATTTTTAAATATTAAGAGCAAGCCTGAACATTATTTTTCAAATAGACTACAGAAAAATAGTACAACCAAGCACTTGATACTTTATAATTTACACCTTGATCCTTCATTTGGCAAGGGGAATTGACAAAGAACACATATAGAAAAAATATAGGGTCCGTTTGGTAAGGTTGGGGGTATGTAAAGGAAAGGGTTTTACAAGGGAAAAATTGTGAGGGAAAGGAAAAGTAGTTNTTACCTTTGTTCTATTCATGTATTGGAGTTCTTTAGAAAGATTGTCAAGTGTGGCACATACCAAAACCCTAAGAACAGTGCTGATAAGAAACCAATTTTAAGTTTTAAAATGATAAGAGAAATTCATTTACCTGTGACCAAGGTCAATGGCTGAAACCACACATATCATAAACATAGCCTGCTTGTGCTACCCTGAACATTATTTCATTTATAATCAAAGCCTCTTCAAAGAGTACAGTACAAGGGGAAAAAAACAGAAACGATAAGAATGAATAAAAACAAGAAAAGACAAACATTTTGTACCATATGTTAAAATTTCTTCAACAAGATCCATCCAAAGAAAGCATGAAAAAGAATAAAGGAAAAATAATTAAATGTCATAATCAACAAGAGGACCAGCAACCAGTACCATCCCATGTTTGGAAAAGAACACCAATCCTTCTTGCCATGAATAATCTAACTCGAAAGTCTTTATCTTGGAGCATAATAAGCAACATCTCTATCATAGTCTGTCAAAATAATGGATAATACTAAAGAATGTCAAAACAAAATATAGATGCATTAAAATAAGAAACAACACAAACAAATCACATTTAGAGTTCTACATCTCCCTTTAAGATAGAGTGTTCAATTTGGAGAACAATGACATGAGTACATGACACAGATTCACAAATCCCAGACAACTCTTTCTCTTGACGTGTGCTATGTGCAGAAGCAGAGTGCTGTGTTCACAAAATTGTGCCCTTTTGTTGCGTATATAGATTGAATAAAAGTTTATTCTGTCACATCTTTGGGGAAAAAAAAATAATTTTCTGGTTTTAACATGTCTTTTTTTTTTTTTTCTTTAAGAGAGGGTAGGAAAGCTCATTTTTGAGTTAATGCTCATTCAGTTTTTCTGTTTAAGCTGTTAGCTTCATGCTTTCAAAGATTAAGTTGTGCAAATTTGGTCCCCTAACTTTCGCAAAAGTCTCAATTTGGTCCCCTATTTTTTTTTTGTTGCAATTTTGGTTCCTTAACTTTTAAAAACGTCTCACCGTTGGTCCCCTAACTTTCTCNTTGGTCCCCTAACTTTCGCAAAAGTCTCAATTTTGGTCCCCTAACTTGGAACCAATGGTGAGACGTTTTCAAAAGTTAGGGGACCAAAATTGCAACAAAAAAAAGTTAGGGGACCAAATTGAGACTTTTGCGAAAGTTAGGGGACCAATGGTGAGACGTTTTTAAAAGTTAGGGGACCAATTATTGTTAATTTATTATTTGATTTTGGTTACAAACTATTAAACTTAAACTTCGTCATATTTCTTTCGTCTCTCATTTCAAATTCAATAGACATGTTATGATAAATTTGTCTGAGGTGTAGTTGGTTAAATTGAAATAATCTTAAAATTCTAAATATTAATATTTTAATTATCAACTACTTGGTTCATAGTAACAATTTGGTCTTTAAATTTGAACTAGTTTCATATATACTTTTTAATTCATGAATTAATATTTAGAATTTCAAGATTATTTATAATTTTTAATACCATATATATCATCACTAAATTAACAGTACTGTTGTTATAACGGCAAGGATATATATAATTACAAATGATTTAAAAGTATAAGAAGTAATTAAATCATATTATACGTACGCAAATAAACTATATAAGGACTAAGTTACAATTTTAGTGAAACTATAGAGAGTAAATGTTTAATTTGGGCTATAATAACATAATTATACCGGCCTATATATATAGATCACTCATCACTGCATTCTTGTGCCATATATCTGCATTCTTGAATTTTTTTTTTTGTCAAAGCATTCTTGAAATATTAATCGGCTATAATATTTTGTTTGTGAAGCTGTGCTTTTATTTGCTATTTCTTCTTCTTCTTCTTCTTATTCTGAGAAAGAGAATATTAATATTAGGGTAAATTACACTTTAGTATCCTGTGATTTGGTCATATTTTACTTTGGTACCCTGTGGTTTAAAAAATGACACTTTGGTACCCTATAGTATTCTCCATTAACACTTTGGTACCATTTGGAGTTATTTTGTAATTTTAAATATAACAAGTTTTGCAAAAATTACATATTGACCCCCAATATTTTCAAAAAATTACAAATAAATCCTTGGATACATAATTCTGCCCATTCACGTACTGTAAGATGGTAAAGAAATAAAAATTGTGTTTGGATGTGTGAAATGTGTCAAAATTCAAAAGGTAACGTACACAGGAGATGGACAACATAACCATTACATCTTATTAATTATCTTTTTAAAATAGGCAAAATCACGTACTTATCAACTTTCTTCCTTCACAGTCACACTTAGCTTGAATCTTAACAAGCAAAAACAATTAAAGAAATGGTCCAAAACAGTACTAATACAATCCACCTTACATAATTCTACTCATTCACACGGTAAGAATGGCAAAGAAATAAAAATTGTTTGGATAATACAAGTATACACTATACATATATATAAAACATAGTTACCTACTATAGATTCGACTTCTGATTAAAAGGTTAATATCTTAAAGCAAGCTTTATGTAAAATAATATTTACTCGTACATACAACAGATCTTCTTATTAATAATTTACTTTTTGTGAAAAGGACATTTTAATTCTAAATGTATATTTTAATGTTTTTTTTGGTATTTTATGTTTTAAAATAATTAAATTAGTCTTAAATATTGAAAAAATATTTTATTTTGGTTCCAAACTATTAAACTTCGTCATATTTATTTCGTCTCTCATTTCAAGTTCAAAAGACATGTTAAGAAATAAATTTATCAGGGGTGTAGTTGGTTGAATTGAAATTCATTCCCCCCTCCCCCCTAATTAATGTTTAATGAAATGAGGAACAAATCATAATTATATGCTACTTATGCTAATTAGGTAGCTATGTATCTGATCAAAAAAAGCACGAGTGATTAAGAAAACAGACATCATGTATTAATTAAGGAATTAATTGAAGGACCTACAGGACCAATGAACCATGTATACACACAGGGAGAGAGAGGAAATAAGGTTGTTGAAAATTAAACTAGATATTTATGCACAAAATTAAAGGATGACAAATGGTTTTGAGTAACCATTTTTTTTTCTGCCTTTTAGAATACTATTAATTCTTTTACCAGTAGATTATTAATTAGCAAATTAAAACAGTACACAGTATAAAAATTACTCCCTCCGGTTCTATATATCTGATGTTTTAAAGAACTTTTTTTGTTCCAAAATATCTGATGTTTTATAAATTCAAGAGAATATTAATTATTTTTGTACCATTTTACCCCTATTAAGTATAATAAAGTCATCAAAGCTACTATTGACTTATGTGACTAATTAGGAGTTATTTAATAGGGATAGTTTAGTATTTTTATTTTATTTTTTTCTTCATTCTAGGTGAGCTAATCATTTCCTTAATCTGTGTGTATCTACCTTAAACATTAGATATATAGAACCGGAGGGAGTATATATTTAATATCTTTGGCAAAACGAAATTCATTAAAAAAAATTGCTGCATCTTCTTTTTCATTTATTTTATATATTGTCTGCAAAGACTTTAATACTTTACTTGATTTATTACCTTGTTATTTCTCTCTCCTGTTGTGTCTATAAATTCTGCATTCATTCTCACCCAACCAACACCTACCTACTTCTTCTTCTTCTTCTTCTCCTCTTTGGTTTAGTTGTTGTGTTTTCCTTTGTACTTAATTAATTGATTAATTGATTTCTGTTATTTTAATTTGGATCCATGTGGCTAGCTAATTCACTCTTCCCGGCGACTTTAAAATTAAATTTTTATTTCATTGCCATTCTTACAGTGTGAATGAGCAGAATTTGTATCAGTACTGTTTTGTACCATTTCCATTATTACTAGTTTTTGATATTTAAGTATGTTATACAATTGATGGACCACAAACGCTTGCAATATCTCATGTTGTACGTACGTTCTTTAATTTTTTTTTCTTTTCTAATTAAAAATAAGTTTTGGGGAATTGAATATCTTCAAAATAGAGTCAGCTTATTGTCTTCATTTCAGGCACGTACGCACATATATATATGTTTGATTTAGTTTTTTTTTCTCTCTCTCTCCTCTATATATATATATATGTGTGTGTATGTGTATATATATATATATAAATAATATAGTAATAATAATAATGTTACAAAAATATATATAACATTATTACACGAAGCAACGCAATCATGAAGAAGAATGCATGTGTTAAGATTTCATGAAGTACTATACGTATACAAAGTACACACACACACAAAAAAATATATATATAACATTATTACAAGAAGCAACGCAATCATGAAGAAGAATGCATGTGTTAAGATTTCATGAAGTACTATACGTACAAAGTACACACACATATATATATATATGATTTATCTTTTTTCTTAATTAGATAAGGTTTAATTATCATTTGTAAAAGAGTAACCTTGAAACATTTTTTAAGTATACGAGATTCATTAAAAAGTTCAAATTTATTAAAACATTTTTGCAAAATTCTCTCAATCTGAAAATATTAATCTCAGATTCTTAGTTAAAAAGTATACATTAATAATTTACTCATACATACAACAGAACCTCTTAGTTAAAAAGTATACATTAATAATTTAGTTTTGATCAAAAGGTCATCTTAGTCATAAATGTATGCTTTAATATTTATTTCGATCTTTTATGTTTCAAAATATTTAAATTAAACTTACATGTTGACAAAATATTTCATTTTAGTTACAAACTATTAAACTTCGTCATATTTCTTACGTCTTTCATTTTAAATTCAAAGAACATGTTAAGAAATAAATTTATCCGAGGTGTAGTTGGTTGAATTGAAATTCATTCTTTACTCTTATTTGAGTCAAATATTAGTGATAAATTATATATGACTAATGACATGTTATATAAAATTGATAGAAAAAGAAATTTAAATCTTAACTCATATTGAAAAACATATTGAAGTCTGCCGTTGATTTATTTAAAGAAGTTAGTCAAATGATGAAATTGACCAAAATGTAAAATATTGATGACGTATGAATTGACAATAAAAAGACATAGAGGACAAAATTAAAAGTTGATATAAAGTTTGAAAACCAAATAGATAATTTTGCCAATATCTATATCTTCGTGGTCTTTATCCTCTTTCTTTTTTTTTTTTAATTTCTTCTCCTTTTCTTTTTCTTTTCACCCAAAACCATGCTAAAAAACACACACACATATGTACACACAAGTTAATTATCCGTATATACGTACACAACACACACACATATATATGGACTAAGTTACAATTTTAGTGAAACTATAGGGAGTAAATGTTTAATTTGAGCTATAATATAAACATACCCACATGACATGTACATACACCGGCCTATATATATAGATCACTCATCATATATCACTGCAAATATTCTTGTGCCATATATCTGCATTCTTCTTCTTCTTCTTATTCTTAGAGAGAGAGAGAGAGAAAAAACAAGAGAGAGAAAATGGAAGGGAAGAAGAAGGAGTTGGTGGAAACAGATCTAGAGCTGAGACTGGGATTGCCTGGAAAGGGAAGGGCAGAAGAAGAGAGGAATGAGGGTGAAACGACTAGATGTCGAACTATAGATAAGTTCGTCTCTCTTATACGTCAACTAAAAGCCCGTGTCCCTCAACTAGAGGCCCAATTAGAGAAAGCCCAAGCCCAAGCCCGTCAACTAAAAGCCCGTCCCCCTCAACTAGATTATGCCGAAGAACTAGAGCAACTAAAAGCCCGTGTCCCTCAACTAGAGGCCCAACTAGAGCAAGCCAAAGCCCGTGCCCGTCAACTAGAGGCCCAGCTAGAAGGAGCAAACAAATAGAGATTTCCAGCTTAATTAGCTTCCCTACACCTAAAATAATTCCACTTTTTTTTCTAAATTTTAAAGCTTTGGAACTTTTTGTATGGATTCCAAGTGGAATTATCTGAATTAATATATTTATGGAGTACTACTATACGTTTGTTGATGATAAAATGTTTTAGTATAACTATGAGCATTCTTTGTGTTTAATTTACCTAATTTTGTATNATTCTTTGTGTTTCACTACAAAAATGGTTCAAAATTTCTACTGAAGATATAGTAGAAATTTAAAGATTTGAACTTTGAAGTAGAAAATTAGAGATTTCCTACTAAAATTACTACTATTTGCGTCAGTAGTTATTTCCTTAGTGGCAATTGATGTATCTACTGAATTTTCTACTAGACAATTGCCACCTACTGCCTATTTCTACCAACTCAGTAGTAGCATGGCGTTCAGATTAACACGCAGTCACCCACGACTGCCCTGCTCCGCGATCCTCGCTGGTGGAGGTCGTGGGTCACGGACTTGGTCATACCCACATTCTCCAGTCGCATGGCGTTCGCCCAGTAACGCGACACGCAATCACCCACGATTGTCTTGCCCCGCAAATCTCGATCTCCACCACTCTCGCTGGTGGAGATCATGCCTGACTACGTGGTGCGCCCCGCGCGCTGGCCACCACTCTCACCCTGCTCTATAAATAGAGCTCAACCCAGCAGACAAAGGTTAGTTACTTCTCACCTTTCAGAATTTTCTTACTCTCACATCCCTCATATTCTAACTTGAGCGTCGGAGTATTCTTCGCAGGCCCCCCCTGTGAAGCTCTTGCAGGTACTTGGACGATCAACTTGCTCTTGCAGCCCTCACTTGTTGAACTAGGTAAGCTTGTCCATTTTCTAGTTTATCAAATATTTTATATTTTTTATTTCTTCAATTATCATTTATTTAATTAGTTAAAATTTACTTCAAATGTTTGTTGAAGGAGAGAATTATAGTCATTAATTTTGTAAGCATTTGGGTCTTCAATTTTCAACCCATTAATTGTGAGAGCACCGTCGTCGGCCTCTGTAGCAGCTCCTGCTGTCACTCCATTTCATCTTCTTGCATTGGTCTCGATGGATTTTGGATTTAGGGCTTATTTGCAATTTGACACTGAAAAATTTTGCACAAATTCACATTTCAGCCCCAGGTCACAATGATTATGTACAACATGGTCCCAGATTCTGGTAAAAGACCATTTTGCCCTTTGGGATTGGAGATTGAATGTATTAGAGTATAGGTAATTATAGGTTTATGTATAGGGGTATAAGTGTAATTGAGTGTGTTTGATTATTTAAGAATCATGATTATAATTGAATCAGAAAAAAAACGGAAACGAACATGTTTATTTTGATTATAATCAAAACAGATTATAATCAAAACGGAAACGAACTGGGCCT
>QANZ01039952.1:7081-55456 GCA_003254925.1 Chamaecrista fasciculata | reverse complement strand
ATGCATTATTTATTTTATGTTTTTATGTGTTGATTTTCAAGTTAAGTTGTGAGAATTTTCAATTATATAAATTGTCAGGAAAACACCCGTGTGAACGCACGGGTCTTATTCTAGTACAAAATATTTCATCCTTCTACGCAGGGCGCGTTACCCAAACAAAATAAAGATACAACAAAGGGTGCACACAACAAACAAAATATGCAAAATTTTAATTTTTTCAAAACAAAAATACAAGACACATTACCCATATGAAACAAATGTTGATCAATTAATTTATGGCACCATTGTTTTTTAATTTGTGCAAGGCGCATAAAATTAAATAACAGTTGAGCTCCCCAATTGTTTTAATTGATAAAAACTCTATTTTGGCTTTTAATATTGTTCCTAAATTTCATTTTAGTGCATAATGCAATTCTTTTGTTCAATTTCGATGCATAAGTCAAATCTAAATGTGATGAAATTAATGCTACAAGTTAAATTTGATTAATTCTTTATTCTTCCAATTGGAATTATCAGTAAACGAGGTAAAATAAGACATGAAATCAGGTCCGAAAATGGATTGTTTATTTCATGAATTTTGTTATATCTCTCTTGTTTCAAATTTAAATGCAATAAAATTAGAGCTACAAGTTACTCTTGACGAGTTCTTTATCTGTTTAGTTGGAACCGTTGATAAACGAGATCAAATTATGCTCTGAAAGTAAGTTTGGACAAAATATCAACATCAACTTTTGAAGTACTATTTGACCTCGTTTATCAATTGTCCCAACTAGATATATATAGAACTCGTCAAGAGTAACTTGCAGCTTTAGTTTTATTGCATTCGAATTTAAAACAAGAGAGATAATCAAATTCATGAAACAAGCTGTCCATTTTTCAGACCTGATTTTATGTTTGATTTGACCTCATTTATCGATATTTTCAACTGGGCAAATAAATAATTAATCAAATTTAACTTTTAACTTTAATTTCATCGCATTTAGATTTGAATTATGCATCAAAATAGAACAAAAAAATACATTATACAATAAAATAAAATTTAGGAACAATATTAAAAACCAAAATAGTTTTTATCAATTAAAACAATTGGGAAGTTATTGAATTTGTGCAGGGCGCATTAAAAAAAATGGTGCCAAAATTTATTTGATCAACATTTATTTTATTTGGGTAATACGTCATGCGTTTTGATTTTAAAAAAATTAAAGGCAAAACACCCTTTTGTGCCCCTAACGTTTGCAGTGATTTTCAGTTATGCCCCTAACGTTTTATTTTGTTCAAGCGTGCCCTCAATGTGAAACTAACGTTTCAATTATGCCCCCAATTTTGACTCAATGCCCATGTGGCAATTTTTTTACTTATGTGTCATTTTTTTGGTCTGACGTGGCATAATGACTGGACATTTATTTTTTTTTTCCACCGTGGCATGATGACTGGATTTACATTTTTGAACATAAAAATTGAGTAAACTAGCAAATCAGTCCCTGGATTTACATTTTTCATCATCTTCATTCATTTTAGTCCCAAATCCTCAAAATAAAATTGTAAAGTGTCTCAAAACTCTTCCAAACATTCCAATTTAGTCCTTAAAAATATTAAAAACCCTAAACCCCTAAAACTTAATTTTTTTCATCTTCATCTTTATCCAATTTAGTCCTAAAAAATATTAAAAACTCTAAACCCTAAATCCTAAACCCATATTTAGTGGGTTTAATTTTGAGTTGCAATTCGGTCGCTGACAATTATTTTATTAAACCCTAGACCCCCTAAAAATTTTTTTTAATCTTTATCTTCATCTTCTTCATCTTCATCTTCGTCAATTCATCATCCATTCCTTCACCATCTTTGCCAAATTTCTATTTTACCAGACATTCATCATCTATTCATCATCTTCATCAATTTGAGAGATCTGGAAAATGAAAAATTTAGGAATGTGAATATTGATTATCCAGAAATTTGGGAATCTGGAAAATGAGAGATCTATTCATCATCTTCATCCGTCCGTTGGGTGCGCTAGGATCTCCGTTTGCCATCATCGTCCGTCATCATCACCATTCGTCCGCCATCACACAGCAAATCACGAAAACGAAAACAAAAATCACAGCAAATCACGAAAAAGAAAATCACGAAAATCAAAGCAAATCCAATTCACATAGCAAATCCGCCGATTTGGGAAGTCGCTCGACGCTCCGACTTTAAAAACAAGTGGCCGAGAAATGGGTTTTGAATCTGAGGCGAAAGGCGAAGATAAAGAAGTGGAAGAGGCGGAAGAGAATGGGTTTTGAATCTGAGAAATGGGTATGGAAGTTTTTTGAAGAAAAAAATTTCAGGGAAAAGAAGAAGATGGTGATGATGATGAACTTAGGGTTCAAATTTGGGTGTGGGTTTTGAATTAGAGAAATATAGAAAAAAAAATTAGGGTTGATGGCTGTGGTGTGATATGAAGAAGATGAAGATGGAGATGCAGTTGATGGAGATGGTGATGGCTGTTGTGTGATATGGTGGAGAAGACGAGATGAAGATAAAGATTGGGATTAAAATAAAATTTAGGGGGTTTAGAGATTGGGATAAAAAAAATTAGGGGGTTTGAATATTAAAAAAAAAAATTAAGTTTTAGAGGATTTAGGAATTTAGGTTTTAGGGCTAGAGGTTTAGAGTTAGAGTTTTAGGATTAGGGTTTTAGGGTTTAAGGTTTTAGGGTTTAGAGTTTGGGGTTTAGGTTTTAGAGTTTTTAATATTTTTAAGGACTAAATTAGAATGTTTGGAAGAGTTTTGAGACACTTTACAATTTTATTTTGAGGATTTGGGACTAAAATGAATGAAGATGATGAAAAATGTAAATCCAGGGACTGATTTGCTAGTTTACTCAATTTTTATGTTCAATAATGTAAATACAGTCATCATGCCACGGTGGAAAAAAAAATATGAATGTCCAGTCATTATGCCACGTCAGACCAAAAAAATGACACATAAGTAAAAAAATTGCCACATGGGCATTGAGTCAAAATTGGGGGCATAATTTAAACGTTAGTTTCACATTGAGGGCACGCTTGAACAAAATGAAACGTTAGGGGCATAACTGAAAATCACTGCAAACGTTAGGAGCACAAAATGCTGTTTTGCCAAAATTAAATTTTTGTAGATCTTATTTGTTGTGTAAGCCCTCTGTTGTGTTTTTGTTTTGTTTAAATAATGTGTCCTGCGTAGAGGGATGAAATACTCTGTTTGTAAACAATAGAAATAATATATTCTAATGAACAATTTCAAAACTAGGCCTATCAATTAATACTTTTAAAAAAGATATAGATGTCTACAAAAATCGCCCAATGTAGAAATGAAAAAAGTTCAACGATACTACAAGGATGTATGACAACTTCTGTACCTCCAGTCTACACACTCATAATAAATTTTCTTTTAAAAAAAGAAGAATGGTAAAAAAAAGAGAAAACCTACTTTTTGGTCCCTCAATTGTTACTGAGTCAACAATTTGGTCTCTGAATTGTGGGAAACTACAACTCAGTCCCTCAATTGTACACTTTCGTCTACGTTTTGGTCCCTCAGGTGTGGTCCGTCATTCATGGAGCTGTTAAGTGATGATGTGTCACGGTTAAATACTTAGGTGGCCGTTAAATGCTGAGATGACATCCAAATAATATATACAACTCACTTTTTATTTTACTCATCATCAAAATCAATTAAAATGGGACCAAATATAAAGTTCCCTCAAGAGTCACACCAAAACTAAATGAGTAGCACCATATGAGATTAAAACAAACCTTCAACATTCACAACATAAAACCAAAGCGATTCTAAAGAGCAAGGTCCAGCTTCCTTCTCCGGCGGCAACGATGCTTCTCAACAAAACCAAAGCTCAGCCGGCGGCGCAGGGAACATCGTGGGCCAGCGACCACTAGGGCGTCCTCCCGGTTCAAAAAATAAGCTGAAACCACCGGTGATCATCACCCACGAAAGCGCCAACACCCTCCGAGCGCAAATCCTGGAAGTGGCGTCCGGGTGCGACGTGTTCGAGTCGGGGAGGAAAGGAACAAGAGCTTGATGTTGCAGAGAGACAAGGGGAAGAAGTGAAGTGTAATCAGTTCTTCATTTTTTTTGATTTAGTTATATTGGCTTAGCTGTAAAATGAAATAGGAATAAAATAGATGACTGGGCAGCGAACTTAGCACTTAGCGGTAATACGTCATCACTTAACGGCCAGATCATCAACTTAACTGACGGTTAATAGCTCAGAGACCAAAACGTAGACGGAAGTGTAAAATTAAGGGACTTATTCATATTTTCCTACAATTCAAGGACTAAATCGTTGACTCAATAACAATTGGAGAACTAAAAAGTAGGTTTTCTCTAAAAAAAACTACTTTTTTTGTCTGAGTTAAAAATAAATACTACTACTTACCATGGTTAAAAAAACTACTTACAATACATTAAATACATAATTTTTGGTTAAAGAAAAAAAAAGGAATGCAATATAATCTAAATTAAACCAAAGATAAATTTCTTTTTGGCCTGAACCAAAGATAAATGTTAACTGCCTCATGTAGAATATATTTGCCAAAGTATAAATTGGTGTCGAATATTTTGCCTAGTTTCTAATTTGATTCCGCATATTTTTTCGTTGTACTTTTAGATGCAGATTTTTTGGTCAAACTTCAGTTTGGTCTCATATCTTTTTTTTTTTGCAAATTTAGTCCCATATCTTTATGTTAGATCCCAATTTCGTCCTATATTTTTAGATGAAGTGTATAATTGGTTTCATATCTTTGTAAAATGTTATACTATTAATTTTACATGACCTAAAGATATGAAACCAATTCTACAATCTGGCAAAAAGATATGAGATTAATAATGATATAGAACTAAATTGAGACCTTTTGCAAAGATATGAGATAAAAAATGTAACAAAAAAGATCTAAGACCAAATTGAAATTTGAGCAAAAGATATAGGATCAAATTTTGCACTTTGACAAATATATTTTTACATGACATAAGAAACTTATCCAGAATATTCTTGTTTTAAATTTTCTTAGTATTTTTGCATATTCTAAATGGTCCCAAGGGTTTGAACGGCAAAAATATCAATATCATACGGTCTTAGTTTTTGACTCATAACCGAACCAATCATGATATATATTCAAACCTCAACGCTATCTCACCTAACTTTTTTTTTTTCTTTATCAAATTTGACAATACCAAATTAATTACGTAATAAGACACGTGTAATTAACTAATTACCTTCATTTAACGAACGAAAAATAAAATATACGTGAAAAGTGAAGAACTCAAGTAGTTAACATAACTATAATTTTCAGTTTAGTATTGGTTAGAGGGTCATTTTGATCTTAAATATATGTTTTAATATTCATTTTGGTCTTTTAGATTTCAAAATATTTAAATTGGTCTTAAATGTTGATAAAATGTTTCATTATGGTCCTGAAATATTAAATATGGTTATAAAGTTCTCGTTTCAAGTTTGAATGCGATAAATTCAGAGTTACGTATTGTTCTCAAAGAGTACTTTCTCTATCCAATTGTGGTCGTCAACGAAAAACATCAAAAGGTCATGAAAGTATCATGTTTGTTCCATGGTTAAATAAGCAAAATTGATCATATCTCTATTGTTTCACATTTGAATACGACGAATTCATAGCTACTGATTACTCTTAACAAGTCCTTCGAACTTGAAATGATAAACGAAAGAAATATGACAAAATTTAATAATTTGAAACAAAGTGAAACATTTTATCAACATTTAGATCCAATTTGAACATTTTGATACACAAAGGACCAAAATAAATATCAAGATATATATTTAGGATCAAAATGACTATTTGATTCTGGCCAAAAAAAATGACCATTTGATTGTTTAGTATTTTATTTTACTAAATTATTTAGCATTTGTCAGAGATTTAATTTATTTATTACTTTATTCATTTTGTAATCCCCAACACGTCTCACTTATTTACGTACATTCTAGATTTTCCCAGTTTAGCTAATTACTAATACTATCCACCCACTGTCAAATGTTTTATTATTCTTTTTTCTCTTAGTTTTAAAATATTATTTGTTGTTTTTAATCAAATAATTGGAGAGAGGTTGATTAAAAAAGATTAATTCATAAATTAGGCGAATTGTTTTCATCACTTTCAAAAAAACACACAGCCTCTGTGTGAATTCACGCCATCCCACGCTCTTAAAGAGAGCGTGTAAAGCACGCTTGCATCATATTATATTGTGCCTTGTTTATGCAACAACCAATTGGCCAGCGGTAAACCATTAAATGGAGCACAGATTCGTGGACGATTAGTCCTTGGCCTGTCGGGCTGGGATACATTGGGAAACCAAAAAATATATATAAAAAATTCAAAATTGATCTCATTCTTAAATTTTATGAATCATTAAAAAAAATTCTCATAATCATTATTAATATTAATATAAGTTAATTTTTTTCTAATAAATTTTTATATATTGTCATTAAAATTTAATTATAAACATATGGCTAAAGTGCACTTTAGGTTCCATAACTTTGGTAAAGGTTTCAATTTGGTCCCATAACTTTTTTTGTTGCAATTTTAGTCCCATAACTTTGGCAAAGGTTTCAATTTGGTCCCATAACTTTTTTTGTTGCAATTTTAGTCCCATAACTTTTGAAAACGTCTCACTGTTGGTCTCAATACTGATTTCCATTCATTATCTGTCGCTAAAGATAATCTGACATACTGAGTTGGATGATGACGAGGCAAATATGGGTGAAGTTATGGGACAAATGGTAATTAGCTCGGCACCAACGGTGAGACGCTTTTAGAAGTTATGGGACCAAAATTGCAACAAAAAAAGTTATGGGACCAAATTAAGACCTTTGCCAAAGTTATGGGACCAAAATTGCAACAAAAACGTTATGGGACCAAATTGAAACCTTTGCCAAAGTTATGGGACCAAAAATGCACTTTAGCCTAAATATATTATTGAATTAATTTAATATATATAAAATATTGAGGATAAATTACAAGAAATGTCCTTGTGGTTTGGGAATTTAAAGATGGGGTCCACGTATTAAAAAAGTGTCAAGATTAAACTTGGGGTTTATTGCATTAGAAAGGATCCTTGTAGCATATTTTCGTCCAAAAATTAATAGATCCTAACTTTTTATCAAGATTTCATCCTTTCTTTCAAGATTTTCTTTCATTTCAAAATAGTCTAAGTTTATTATCTTTATTAAACAAGTCTTTAAACCTGCGAAAGAAAAATAAAATTATAAGTTTATAACTTTCATTTTTATTTTTTCCCAATAATGATCAAAATCCTCAATTCAACTCCTTCACCTTCTTCTTCCTCTTCAATTGAGTGTCTGTGTGAGTGAATATATGTGTTATTTATTTGATAATTATTGGAGAAAAATGAAAATAAAAGTTATAAACTTATAATATTATTTTTGTTTTGCAGGTTTCAGGGACATGCTTAATAAATATGGTAAAATTTCTGGATTACTCTGAGATAAGTCAATGACTTGAACAAAAGAAAATCTTCAAAGAATGAGTGAAGTCTTAATAAATCAATGGAATCTATAAGTTTTTGAACGGAAATATGCCATAGGGACCTTTTGGCTAAAGGAGTAAACCTCAAACCCGATTTTGATACTTTTTGAACTACAAGAACTCAATTTGTAATTACCCTAAATCACATAGACCTTCTTTATAATTTACCTAAATATTTAACATGCCATTTTTACAATATGTAAAATTTAAATATATAAATATTTATTATTATAAATAGAATATAATTATACGAATTGAGTCCTTCCTTATTTATTCCAAATTTGTTGACTAGATTCAAACCTAAATCTAAATAAGAAATTTCAAGAGTACTGAATGCATGCATATTAGACCTGAATATTCCATCATCTTTATCTGCTTAAGTTGAGGAAGCCAGGAAGGTGTTTCAACGCGTGAGTGTTGAAAAGATAAATGTATCCTCTTTGGCCAAAGTATCAAATTGGTCCATTATTTTTCATTTGTTTCAAAGTGATCTTATATATTTTCATAATATTTCAAATTGGTCCAAAATCTACTTTTGAGATGCAATTTGACCTCATTTAATAACATTATTAGCTTTGACTTTACTAATTTGACCTTTTTTTTTGGGCTGAGACTTTACTAATTTGACCTTGAAACGAGTTATCCGTTTATGGGACTCGATTTAATCTTGTTTGTTGATGTTCTTAAAGAATTCATTGAAAGAAGCTTGTAACTTTGAATTCGTCACATATGAGCTTGAAATGAAAAAAAAATATGACCACATTCAATATTTCGTAGATCAATTTGAAAAATACATATAAGACCACTTAAAAACAAATGAAAGATAAATGACCAGTTTGAAATTCATCCAATACATAAAGGACCAATTCGAGACTTTGGCCTATAGTCTTTTCATTAACTATTCACTCACACGGAAAGTATATAACTTTCTTAGTTTAATAGATTTTGTAATTATTTTTGTGATTTTCCATAATAAAGCTCAATTTTGAGATCAATCAATTAATAGATAAAAAAAAAAAGAGAGAGAGAGAGAAAAGGAAATCAATGAATGAAACCATATAAAGAGAAAGAGAAAGTCTGTCGTCCGTGATCGCCATTTTCCGTAACCCTCCTTCAAACAAATCGTCATGTCTGTTTAAAACCCTAGCCCCCATTTTTGAAGATTTGAGCACAGAATTAGTGAGATTCAGCAATCCCGGGAGGAAATTTAGGTTGGATTTTCAGTTAAACCACCATTTTTATCTTCTAATCTCTTGTTTGGTTTCAAAAATTTTTGCAATAGCTTCCAGTTTCGTTCATCAATCATCATCATCCTCCTGGGACAACACGAGCAAGATCTTCCTTCGATGATCCTTTTACCGAAACAATCTCGCAACTCAAGGTTGAATCGAACCGAACGCAGTCCTGAAAATCCTTCCTCAGACTCATAAGAAGCCATATGCGCAACACTAGCACCAACATAAATCTGGGTCGTTGTGATTGTTGGTGTTGTTGTTACCATGGGAGCTGAGAAGAGATGGCTTTTCACGCTATTTACAGCAGCATTTCTTTCTCTCATCCTGCTATTGCGTTCTTCTCTCTCCACCTTCAGCTCCGCCAAGTCGTTTCCCTCTGTGGTTCAGCACGGTGCTCACTACCCTCCTGCTTTTGCCTACTACATTTCAGGTGGCCATCAAGATAAGGACCGGATCTTCAGGTTGTTGTTGGCAATTTACCATCCGCGGAATCGCTATCTTCTGCATCTAGGGCTCGATGCGAAGGACGACGAGAGGAAACAGTTGGCTGCTGCAGTCAGGTCGGTGCCTGCGATTCAAGCTTTCGGGAACGTCGATGTGGTGGGAAAGGCCGATTGGGTCACCTACTTGGGCTCCACCAACATTGCCATCACGCTTCGAGCTGCGGCGGTAATGTTGAAATTGGATGGTGGCTGGAATTGGTTCATCACTTTGAGTGCTCGTGATTATCCGCTCATCACTCAGGATGGTATGCCGATTTGGTAATTTGTGTTCGGTTTTTGAAATTTGTATGATAAATTAGTTTTTCCCTGTTTATTGGCTTCCTTGGTTAGAATCTATTTTGCGTTGGTAGATCATTCTTATTTTTTGCTTTAGGTGCTCCTGTTTTAGAGTTTTGAGATGTTGTATCAAGAGAACAAAGGTTGATTGCTCTATGTTTATTATCAATATCGAGAAGCTTCCTCTGAGATGCATGTACTTTCACTTGGTTTTTCCCAGTTTTCGTGGAAATGTTCTCATAGTTGTTGAGTCTTCCTGTTGAATTTGCTAAGATTATATTGACATTGTATGTATATGATAATGGATGTTTTTAATTTTATAATTCTGGGGTCTTTATTTTACTTCCAAGTTGGCCTGAGTTTCGTGTTTGATGGCTGATGTATAATCTAGTGTAGTTCTTGCTGTTGTGCAATTTTATAGCCAATATTCTTGGGTTTTGAAGATTTTGAAAGTTAGCAGGGAGGAGGAGGCAGCATTGAGATGAGATAATATCTTTATTATTCTTGTTAACTTATATATCTCATTTTTTTTTTTAACTTTGGAAAAAACCCCCATCTTCTGTAGACGCAGTTGTAGAGAATGGTATGGAGGTTTAAAGTGATGGTTATTAGTTATTGCAGAGTCTACAATTAGATTTCCATGGGTAATATACTTGATAGGATACACAGTAGATTGAGAAAAAGAGTATTGTGCTCTGCAGTATACTTGAAGGGTAATTGTTAAGTGAATTATAGTATATATTTATATGGATGAAAATTTGTAACTGTTAAGGTGAAATTGGATCTAAGTTGTGGTTATCTCTATTTTTGTAATTTGAACAGAATTGTAGTGAAGGTTAAGCTTTGATTAAGGCATGTATTGATATCTTCAATGCAATTCTTTTCTATTATTTTTAAAAGTGGTGTCCATTTGAGGTCCAAATCTTTGTTTCTGCATGAAAGTGATATGAAGGAATATGTGCTTACAAAAGTAAAAGAAAGAAATTTGTGTTTGTTTTTTAATATTCTCAATAGTTATCAAAATCAGATGTAGTTGCTTAGAGAGAATCACCAAACTCGCTCCCCTCATATCCGAAAAGGTTATTGAACTCTATTTTATTTTGTTTGTGAAGAAGTTTTGGTCAGTCTTGTCTCTTATGCATATTTAGTCAATATATGCTTTTACTCAAGCTAGGTGAACATAATTGTTTAGGAATGCATTTCAGTCCCAAACTCAATTCCTCTGCTCCCAAAGTGTATCTTAACTGCAATGATCATGTTTAGAAAACAGTTGCACTTATCCAAGAATAACTGATTTTAGCGATCAACAGAGAAGCAGCCTGAGTCACTTTTTCATTGGAGAGAATTGATGCTGAAAACCCAGTCACATAAATCTATTTGTTTATAGCTCTCAAAATCTCACTATCTATCCCAGTATTACTAAATTTTTAAAATTAAATGTTTTATATTCTTTCTAGTAATTTGACAATCTAATAGTATTTTTTTTCTAATAAATACTCGCAGCAATATCAATCAGATAATGTTGTTTCAAAATGAAATTCGTTGTTTCAAAGTCCTCCCGTCTATCAAAATGTATTCTCTCAAGGATAAGCCAAACTTGCTTGCAGTGATTTAGACATAACATTGGTACATATTTAAGGTTGTAAATGATATTTATCAAGAAAAAAAGGTTGTAAATGAGCCAAGTTACTTATTGGTACTTGTTTTCAATAGCTAAAAGCTCAAGTTTGGTTGGCTTGGTTCGTTTATTAAATGAACCAAGTTTTGAGAAAGTGCTCCCATAAAAAATAGTGCTTGGTTTGTTAGGCCCTCTTGAGCAGCCATATTATTAAGCAAGTGGATATGTCTGTGTATTTTCATTTTTTTAAAGGTCGTAGATAAGTAGTGGTTTTGGAATTGTATTACATTGTTCTTAAAATTTGTTCTCATGCACATACATAGACAAAGAAATATACACTATGGAAAAAGTTAGCAATTTGTTTTTATCTACTTAATTTATATCTGTGCTTATCAAGGCTGTATGTATAGTACCAGTCATGGACTGCTTAGGTTCACCTCCTTTAATGAGATGAGTGTGATCACAAATTTAAGCTTGATTAAAGTCAAGATAAATATATAACTTTTTTGGTACATAAGATAAATATATTTTAATTGTCCAAGTTTGAACATACTAGGACTCAGCTCAACCCATGTATTTATTTCCTGCATTGCACTTCATTTAAAACCCACAATTATTCAATCATGCATTGAGTGTGCTATTTGACTTATTTCCAGACTTAATTGGATTACTGATGCTCACTGTGTATTATGTATCAGATCTGTCCCACGTTTTCTCCTCTGTCAGTAGAGACCTCAGTTTCATTGATCACACTAGTGATCTTGGATGGAAAGAGTAATGAAAAATTTCTGCTATTTTTGGATTCTATTTTGTTGAACAAACTTTGTTAATTCTGGATCTTATATTAAAGTTGATATTTACCTGTGCAGAGGTGATAGATTCCAGCCTATTGTAGTTGATCCAAGTATTTATTTAGCAAGAAGAAGTCAGATTTTTCAAGCTACAGAAAAGCGGCCAACACCTGATGCTTTCAAACTCTTTACAGGCAAATTTAGTAGTGCATTCACTGATTGTGCAGAACAATCTATGGCCAGGGAATGTGTATTAATGGTTTTCTTGCCTTGCAGGTTCACCTTGGGTTATCTTGAGCCGATCATTTATCGAGTTCTGCATTTTTGGGTGGGATAACTTACCTCGAACACTTCTGATGTATTTTACTAATGTGAAGTTATCTCAAGAAGGTTACTTCCACTCTGTTATCTGCAACACACCAGAATTCAAGAACACAACCATTAATGGTGACTTACGGTATATGATCTGGGATAATCCTCCAAAAATGGAGCCACTCTTCCTTAATGTCTCTGTTTATGATCAAATGGTACAAAGTGGGGCTGCTTTTGCTAGACAGTTTGAAGTTAATGACCCTGTGCTGGACATTATCGATGAAAAGATCCTCCAGCGCAGGCGTAATAATGCCGTCCCAGGAGCATGGTGCACTGGTCGGAGGACCTGGTGGATGGATCCATGCTCCCAGTGGGGTGATGTCAATATCCACAAGCCAGGTCCTCAAGCTAAGAAGCTTGAGGAAAGTGTTTTAAATCTTCTTGATGATTGGAGCTCACAGAACAACCAGTGCCTATGAAGAGAGACATAAGAATAGAAGCATTTTATGAGGTTGTGCAATGTCATGCACCCCGATTCATTGACCGGTTAAAGACATAGCAGTATGCTAAAAATACATTCTTTGGTCACACAAAGTGTAATTTCAATTTTGTAAAAAAGGGTTTTCGAGTGGAAGGGACTCCTCTCCTGGCAGTTTCTGCAAATGGTTGTTCATAAGTCGGTGCAGAGAAGAGTTAGAATGAAAAGGTCAAAGTGTTCTTGAATTTTTGCACTGTATTGATTTGGAGGTGTAATATTTGTGGATAATCCTCCAATAACTATGATCAACAGGAGGATATTCCTTCTGCAGTTATTTTCAAGCTATTGTATGGTCTGTATGTCTCATTACCACAGCGATTCTGAACGATTAGAGCAAATAGTTCATTCTTTCAAGATATGATTGTCATTTTCTACTCTTTCACTTTTTAAAATTGAGTTTAGAAAAATTACCAAAAATAATATAAAATTGAGTTTAGGCAGGGTATTTTTACTTATGAGTTCATTTTCCATGGAATACGTGCATCTGATACGTAGCAGTATTTGAGATTCATGTGGGTTATATTATCTATTCTTAGTGTCATGGGTCAACTTATTTTTGTCAGAATATAACATACATCAATACTTATCAATACTTGTATCAGGAATCAAGTAAATTTCTCCAGTTTCGTAGATATGAAATGAATAAGAAGGCTATTGTTTTGTCCTACTCATTAAGTAAAGGTCAAAATATAAATTTGGTCCTATATCTTTTGTTGAGTTTTTAATTTGGTCCTGTATCTTTTTTGTTGCACTTTTGGTCCGATAGATTTGCAAAAAGTTCTGATTTGGTCCTATATCATTTTTGGTATCATATCTTTTGGTTAAGTTACATAATTAGTCTCATATCTCTATAAAAGGATCAATCGTTAATTGATCAATTTGCAAATATATGAGATCACTTCTGCATTTGATCAAAAATTATGGGACCAAATCTGCAACAAAAATATAAGAATAAATTGAGAACTAGCTCCAAGATATGGGACCAAAAGTGCAACAAAAAATTAGATGAGACCAATTTGGAAACTGGGCAAAAATATAAGATCAAATTTACACTTTTTCATTAAGTAAATGAATTTACTGAGATTCCTCATCAATTAAATCGAAAGCGTATTTTACAGAGAAGGGAAGCTAAAATTGACTAAAAGTTAGAATCAAACATGAAATACCAAACCACGCAAAAGAATCAAAGGAAGTAAATTCACTGGCCTTAAGGTTTGCAAGAAAATACTACAAAGACTCATCAAACCTTAGTTCAGTGGAGATGATTTGATGGTCTGAAACTATGAAGGTCATCCATCAACAACAAAAAGGCACAAAAATTGAACCAAGAATGCTAATGAAAAACAGAGAAATGGTAATGCGTTGTGGGATATTCCTCAAAATCATAGTGATCAAACTTGGATGAAGAAGAAGATTCTTTCGATTCAGTTCTCACTTGGGAATGGGACTCGCCTGAATGTTGTGCTTCTTCTTCTTCTTCTTGCTGTCTTGCCTTTGGATCAGAGAGAACTTCTTGAATCCCATGAATCACAAACCAATTATTGTGATACAACTCAGGGAAAATCACTCCAACCTCATTCAAAAGCAATTCATCATCCCCAGATTTCATTACGTTTATGGAAAATCCTCTCTCGTAACTAGTCAACATCGTTCCATTATCCAAGCTCACCAAATCGCTCCACTGAATCTTGCAGGGCACCACATGGCGACGAAGGATTTGCGAGTAATCGCTCAATTTCAAGTTCCCCGCCGTGCGATTCTTCACCATCATCATCATCATCGCCTCATCGACAGGAGCAAATAGCGTAAACTGATGAGGCCGATCGTTTTCGAGACCCAGAAACTGCAATTCAAGAAACGAAGCCATCTCAGAGCAACCTTTAGATCTCAAAACCCCACAAGCTTCCTCAAAAATCCCTTCCATATCTTCATCATCATCATTCTTTCCCGTCTTCGAAACACACCGGAGATTCGAATTCGCCGCCGTGGTCACCGTGGTGGTGGTGGTGGTGGTGGTGGTGGTGGGATTTTCGATCTGAAACTGGGGATTGAAGAAATTGTCGATTCCGTAGATAGCGAGAGTGCCGTCGTCGAAGATTGGGGATCCCTTGACGGTGACGTTGTTGAGGGAAACCCAATGATGATGCGATGATCTGGTGACAGTGAGGGAGTGATTGAGAAACAGAGTGGAGATTTTGGCGCCAAAGGGGAGAGAGGAGAGGGATTGGAGAGAGAAAGCGTGAGGAAGGAGATGGTATTGGAGGAGAGAGAGAGGGATGTGATCAATTTCTCCGAAGGCGAATTCGGAGGGAGCGAAGACAGTGAAGGAATGCGTTACGGGTTGAAGGGTTTGGGATGCGAGCTCAAGATTGAGAGCCATGGTTTCGAAGCCGGAGGTAGAGAGGATCTCGGCGGCGTCGAGAATGGTGGAAGAAGGGACGGCGGAGGAGAGAGAAAGGAAGAGGAGGAAGAAGAAGAGGAGAGAGAAAATGAGGGGTGAGGAGGAAGAAGCCATTGATTGATTCACTGTGTGGTTTTTCCAACGACGACGACGGAGAGAGAGAGAAAGAGAGAGAGAATCTTCTTTTTCCGGCGTTCAGTGTGGGGCACACTATACTATAGGAGGAAGAGGGAGGCTTTTGCTTTTTGGCGGGAAAGATGGATACGTGGCTCTTAGTAATTGGTTGTGGTGGACTAAACTTTAACTTGGTTATGAAAGGTTTGTTAGACCGTTTTGATAAAAATAGGTAGGCCAAGCTCTCAAATTTTCCCTTTTGTATGAGATAGGTTTCAAATTAATTTCTTATATTTATTTGTTTTATATTGGTTTTACATGTTTCTATAATATTTTAAATTGGTCTCCAAAATACGTAATATAGTTATACCTTTTTTTAAGCTCAAATACGACGAATTCAAATTTATGAGTTTCTTTTGATGAGTTCATTGGGACCATACCATCAACAAACGGGGTAAAATCAAGTCTCAAAAGTAGGTAACTTGTTTCTTGGTCAAACAAGTGAAATTGGTCATATCTCTTTCTTTTGAAGCTATGTGCTAACTCTTAAAAAGTTCTTTCTTTACCTAGTTAATATCGTTAGTAGGGGTGTTTTTAAGGGTTAGATGGGTTAGTTCAGGCTCATTATTTTATTTAGCGGGTTGGGTTAGATTGAGCTAAAGAAAATATTTGAGTCAACCCAAACAAAACAGTGGTAGGCTGGGTTGGCCCATACTATTTTTTTTTATATATATTTATTTCAATTATCACTAAAATCTTACTCAAATAATCGCCCTAAAATGCTTTAAGAAATAATTTTTTAAAATCCAAACTTTTGAGGAGAGAGGTGATAGAACATTCCCTTACATTTGGTGATTCCGAGAGAGAAGTTCTGAAATCCCTTACATTTCCCTTATAGGTTTTTGGATGAGTTTTTGAGTTTCTCGGCAATTTCCGTACGTTTTCCGGTGGGTTTTATATTTTCTGCGTTTTCAGTTTTGGTCCCTCTATCATTTGCTTTAATTTGTGTTGTTTTTGCATCTCTATTCCATTTCATGAAGAATTCATGGATTAGGGACCAAGATGTAAGGTTTGAGAATCTTTAGGGATGCTCTTTCACTTTCATTTTGATAGTCACAGACTAAAGTGAAAGGGACTTGAAGTTTTCAGGACTAAACTATAATTTATTATAGAGGGAGGACTAACAGTGGGAGGTTTTCAAAACATATGGGACCAAAACTAAGACAAAAAAGATATAGGACTGATTTGGGACCTGGAGCAAAGATACAGGACCAAATTCGAGACAAAAAAGTTATAGGACTGATTTGGGAACTGGAGCAAAGTTATAGGACCAAATTCGCACTTTGACCTAAAATATAATTTTAACTAGATAAAAAGTTAAGTTTATTTTTTTAATACTTTTACAGGCGGAAGAGTTGGGTTGGGTTGAGCAAACTCAAAATCTTGAAACTCGCAGCCCAATCCAAACCACAACGATCTCAACTTTTTGAACCCAAACCAACCCAAATTAGCGGGTTGGGTTGGTTTTAGCAGGTTGGCCCAACCATTGAACACCCTTAATTGTTAGCAAATGAGGTCAAATTACATATCGAAAGTGTTTTTGGGACCAATATGAAAATCAAAGAAATATATAAAACCAATATGAAACAAATGAAATATAAGGGACCAATTTATAACATTGGGCAAAAAGATAATACAAACTTCTCTCTTTTATTTCCTTTTCTTATTTGCATAATTTGATTTTTATAAACTAAAACCTTTTGGTTTGCCGTGTAAATGAAATACTTGATTTCTTTTTCAATTATGTAGTCGTTCCTATATTTCTATTATGTAGTATCCTTATCCTTAAATTAAAGGTCAAAGTGTAAACTTGGTTTCATATTTGTTTTTATATTTTTATTTCATATCTTTGGGTCAGGTCTCGATTTGGTTCTATATCTTTGAGTCAATTGCAAAATTGGTCCTTTATCTTTGGATCAGGTGTAGAAATGATCCCACATCTTTGCAAAATTTCTCTATATTAGTTTATTACAAACGTTTCAAGAACATAACTTGTCATTTAATTAGGCCAACTATCATGCTTTTTCTATTTTTTTCTTATCACATACACAATTTCCACAACTCCATTAATTCCTTTCTCTTATATTTTGTATTCCTACATTTGGGCAAACCCTTATACACCCAAGTGGACAAAGTCTCCAATTAAATATATCCCTTATCATTAATCGTTTTCTAAAGAGCTTTCAAGTACACATCATACATATAACAAATGAATTTCTTTTTATTTATTTATTAGGTCAAAGTGCAAATTTGGTCCCATATCTTTTGTTGAGTTCTCAATTTGGTCCTGTATATTTTTTGTTGCACTTTTGGTCCCATATATTTGAAAAATGTCCCAATTTGGTCCCATATCATTTGGTCAAGTTGCAGAATTGGTCTCATAACATTCTAAAAGGATCAACCTTTAATTTATCCTTTTGAGAAGATATGGAACCACTTCTGCACCTGAGCCAAGGATATAGGACCAATTTTGCATTTGACTCAAAGATATAAGACCAAATCTGTAACAAAAAAGATATAGGACTAAATTGGGAACTAACCCAAAGATATAGGACCAAAAGTGCAATAAAAAAAGATATATGACCAAATTGGGAACTCAACAAAAGATATGGGACCAAAATTTCACCTTAACCTATTTATTATTTTAATTTTTATATTTTTAAGAAAAACTCAAACATCTTAATTTATCCATTGGCCAGTTTTCCTATCATTAAAATACAAATTAATGATCCCTTTAATTATTCCCAATAGAATGAAATTAACACCTATGTTAATGAGAATTAGCCACAGAAGATTGCGCACACAAAATTGAAAATTTTCTACGTTTAAGCAATCCTTAACCACACTCCTTAAAAGAGAGAGAGAATGATACAAAACTCTAAGACTAGCTCCTAAGGTGTTGAGGAATTAAAAATTGATATTGAAAAACACAAAACATCCTAAGTATGCTCAGAATGCTAACTTACATCATTCTTATGCCCGAGATTCATAATAATGATTAAGTTAAGATCTGAGACCACTATTAACTCCACTAGACTTAAAGGCAACCTAACTCTGATACTAACTTTGTTACGACCCCCTTTTTGGGAGCCGTGACCGGCACAGACGTGGGCCTAACAATGCCAAAAAATGTGCATATTGGTTCTTTGTTGGAGTACATTGTTCATATGAATGTTTCTGAAGACGAATGAACAATTTGGTTTCATCCTCAAGAGTCCTCTATTTCTTGTAGTTGTAAGAAGTTTGAACAAGTTGGTATATTGTGTTGCCACACATTGACATTATTCAGTATCAATAATGTCAAGATGATTCCTGATCAATACATATTGAAAAGGTGGACAAATGATATTAAAGTTGGCATTGTACATTATGTTAAAGGAAGAGGTTTAGGAAGACATTAATTTGGCATTGTTATCTCGATATAGGTACCTTTGTCATAAAATTTTTAAGATAGTTGTTCAAGCTTCTAGTCGTGAATTATAGCAAAACACTTTTGTTGATCAAACTTTGGATGAGATGACGAAGAAACTAATTAACATTAGTTTTGGGGAATAAATGGTAAATGAGATAAATGATTCAGTAGCCCCAAATCCAGTAGCCCTTACTCCCATAGCCCCTACTAGTAGAATTGACATGTCACGACCAACTGACATTAAGAAAATGTCAAGATCTAAAAGAAAGAAGCGTCTCAAGACATGGGGAGGATATTGGAAGTTCAAGTCAAGTACGACATGGGGAGGACCATCATTTTAGTTATCTGAAATGGTTATTGTAAAATTCCTAATAACTACCAAAATTAGATTAAGTTATCTATTTTATATTAATGTGTATGTTCTTTTCTCAAAGGACTTTGGAGCTTCAATTCAACTGCAATGTGAGAATGACCATCAATTTAGTTATATGAGATGATTATGGGTAAAATTTCTAATAACTATCAATTTAGTTATCTTTTGGTATATATGACATTAACATTTTACTTAAAGTTATTTTGTTTATTTAGGATCCCCTTGAAGGAGGACAAGACTCCCTTGGAGGTTCAAACATATCATTGTGGTGACAGCTATGATAAATGAGGACTTTTAATTGAATGACACTTTTGAATGATGTTAATCTTGGAGGTTCAAACATCAATACAAAAGAGATGTGTTAGTTTAGAATTGGTAATAGACAAATGAGCTATCTTATAAAGACAAGCAATACTCATTTTATTGATAATCATATTACATCTCCACTCTGTCTAATGTGAAATACTAAGCAAAGGACATATTTCAAAGATTTGAGGGGTAATCCTTTTAAAAGAGAGAGAGAATGATACAAAACTCTAAGACTAGCTCCTAAGGTGTTGAGGAATTAAAAATTGATATTGAAAAACACAAAACATCCTAAGTATGCTCAGAATGCTAACTTACATCATTCTTATGCCCGAGATTCATAATAATGATTAAGTTAAGATCTGAGACCACTATTAACTCCACTAGACTTAAAGGCAACCTAACTCTGATACTAACTTTGTTACGACCCCCTTTTTGGGAGCCGTGACCGGCACAGACGTGGGCCTAACTCACGTTGTATGCCTACCCTTATATATTACTAAGCACAAAACAACAACGCATATATCAAAGTAATACCTCAAATAAAAATACCATCATAGTGTGTATAACAATACTATTCATAAATTAGAACTTCCAAGCACATTTTAATCAAACCTTACAAAATAGTCTCAACATAAAATGTAAATTATGTAGATAAATGGAAATCCCCAACACCACCCTCAAAATGTAAGCTTTGATTGAGCTTCCTCCTTGAGTTGGAGTAAACGTCTAAAGTGTACATGAATTCTAAACTATGGTACATTACACTTTGGCACCCTCTTTTATGGATTGATTTTGATTTGGCACCCTGTTCTTTACACCGTTAACACTTTGGTACCCTGTTTTATGGACTAATTTCACTTTGGTACACTGTTCTTTCACAATTTGTTATCCTGTTCTATCTTTTTTAGGGTGCCAAAGTGCTAACGGTAGCCACACCAACGAACTCTACACTCTCGTAATTCTTCTTCTTATTATTATTATTTCACCTTTTATTAACTCAACCTATCTATCTATCTATCTAACTATCTATCTATCTATCTATATAGGCTTTCCATGCATGCTCTTTTCATTTTTCTTTCATTGTGTTTTGCTTTAATGAGCTTGTGGGCTTTAATTTATATGATATATGCATGCAAGCCATGACCGACCCAGACGCACCTATTCCTAGTGAACCAAGCATGCGCGAGTGGATCCACTGGTTCTCTCATTATTTTCATTAACTCTTAAATTCTTTTTATTCTTTTTTCTTCTCATGATCTCTTTGAAATAGTTCTCTAAATATTACTTCTTTTTTTTAACTAGGATTGTTGTTGACATTCTCGGGGGAACCAACCCAAACAAAGGTGTATATAATATGCATGTGGCCATCTGGAATTTATTATTTTCTATATATCAACAAACAAGATACAAAATATTAATTCTTATGAATTGGCTACAAGGATGTATGAGAGTTGGAATTCATCCATGGAGTTGGTGAATAAATGAATGATGATGATTATGACATTCTTTTTGTCGTTGCATTGTTTGTTTGTTTGTTTTTTAACTTGGATTTTTGTTTAATTTTAATGTTAGCTAGCTACTTAATAGTGACATGAAAAATGTGCATATTAGATAGTTGCAGCAATATAATATGGTAAATGAAAAATGTGCATATTGGTTCTTTGTTGGAGTACATTGTTCATATGAATGTTTCTGAAGACGAATGAACAATTTGGTTTCATCCTCAAGAGTCCTCTATTTCTTGTAGTTGTAAGAAGTTTGAACAAGTTGGTGTATTGTGTTGCCACACATTAACATTATTCAGTATCAATAATGTCAAGATGATTCCTGATCAGTACATATTGAAAAGGTGGACAAATGATATTAAAGTTGGCATTGTAGATTATGTTAAAGGAAGAGGTTTAGGAAGACATTAATTTGGCATTGTTATCTCAATATAGGTACCTTTGTCATAAAATTTTTAAGATAGTTGTTCAAGTTTCTAGTCGTGAATTATAGCAAAACACTTTTGTTGATCAAACTTTGGATGAGATGACGAAGAAACTAATTAACATTAGTTTTGGGGAATAAATGTTAATTGAGATAAATGATTCAGTAGCCCCAAATCCAGTAGCCCTTACTCCCATAGCCCCTACTAGTGGAATTGACATGTCACGACCAACTGACATTAAGAAAATGTCAAGATCTAAAAGAAAGAAGCGTCTCAAGACATGGGGAGGATATTGGAAGTTCAAGTCAAGTACGACATGGGGAGGACCATCATTTTAGTTATCTGAAATGGTTATTGTAAAATTCCTAATAACTACCAAAATTAGATTACGTTATCTATTTTATATTAATGTGTATGTTCTTTTCTTAAAGGACTTTGGAGCTTCAATTCAACTGCAATGTGAGAATGACCATCAATTTAGTTATATGAGATGATTATGGGTAAAATTTCTAATAACTATCAATTTAGTTATCTTTTGGTATATATGACATTAGACATTTTACTTAAAGTTATTTTGTTTATTTAGGATCCCCTTGAAGGAGGACAAGACTCTCTTGGAGGTTCAAACATATCATTGTGGTGACAGCTATGATAAATGAGGACTTTTAATTGAATGACACTTTTGAATGATGTTAATCTTGGAGGTTCAAACATAAATACAAAAGAGATGTGTTAGTTTAGAATTGGTAATAGAAAAATGAGAAATCTTATAATTAAAGACAAGCAATACTCATTTTATTGATAATCCTTTTGATGGAGATTGTGCCCTAGGGCCAATCATTTTATNACATATCATTGTGGTGACAGCTATGATAAATGAGGACTTTTAATTGAATGACACTTTTGAATGATGTTAATCTTGGAGGTTCAAACATCAATACAAAAGAGATGTGTTAGTTTAGAATTGGTAATAGACAAATGAGCAATCTTATAAAGACAGGCAATACTCATTTTATTGGTAATCCTATTACATCTCCACTATGTCTAATGTGAAATAATAAGCAAAGGACATATTTCAAAGATTTGAGGGGTAATCCTTTTAAAAGAGAGAGAGAATGATACAAAACAACAAGCTATTGAATCATTGCAAATTCCAAAGAGGCCAATTACAAGGACAAGAGCTAAGAAGATCAAGGAAGTATTGATTGGCTTTGTGCAAGAGACTAGGGAGAAGCAATTGGCATTTGGACTGATAAATAATGCTGAAAAGGTCATTTGCTTAATATGGGCAAGAATTGGAGCTATACAACATATTTTGGGCTCAAAGACATGAATTTAAAGAATTTTGACCAAGAGCTACACATATGAAGACTCATTTGAGCCTAAATAATAATATTTTGGGCTAAAAATGTTGCTTTTATTTTGGGTTTTATTTTAGTACGAATTTTATAAGTTTTGGGTTAAATTATCTAAAGTCCATTTATGTTTTATGACATTTAAATCAGTTTTATTATTTTAATTAGTTGGGTCTCATGTTTAAAAGTTCATCAGGATTTTATGTTTTCAAGACCATTAGGATTTCTTTTCACTTTGGGTATAAATACACCCTTAACACTTTTGTAATTAAGATTTGATAGATGTTATTTGTGAGTTTGATTTATCCAACTTTGGGAGAGTGGATTCTCTCTAGGGTTCTTCATTGAACTAACAGACTTATCAAGGTTTTATCATCCTTGTGGCATCTTCTAACACTTCGGGTTTTTGTTTGTTCGAATTCAAGGGTTCAAGTGTGATCACCAGACCTTTGTTTAACTTTCTTGGGGTTGAATATTTCAATTTGTTGGTGGGTTCGTGGGATCTTCCATTGTGGGTTCACACCATTTGGTATCAGAGCTTCAACCTGACCTCAGGTCATATCCATTTTTTAATTTCGTGTTTCTGACATTCATAAAAATCCACTCTCACAAAGTTCTAGTGATCACACTTGAATCCTTGAACTCGAACAAACAAAGACCCAAAGTGTTAGAAGATGCCACAAGGATGATCAAACCTTGATAAGTCTGTTAATTCAATGAAGAACCTTAGAGAGAATCCACTCTCACAAAGTTGGATAAATCAAACTAACAAATAACATCTATCAAATCTTAATTACAAAAGTGTTAAGGGTGTATTTATACTCCAAGTGAAAAGAAACCCTAATGGTTATGAAAACATAAAACCCTAATGGACTTTTAAACATGAAGCCCAACTAATTAAAATAATAAAACTGATTTAAATGTCATAAAACACAAATGGACTTTAGATAATTTAGCCCAAAACTTATAAAATCCGTACTAAAATAAAAACATTTTTTTGCCCAAAATATTATTATTGAAGCCCAAATGAGTCTTCATATGTGTAGCTCTTGGTCCAAACTCTTTAAATTCATGTATTTGAGCTCAAACTATGTTATATAGCTCCACTTCCCGTCCATATTAAGCAAATGACCTTTTCAGCATTATTAGTCAGTCCAAATGCCAATTGCTTCTCTCTAGTCTCTTGCACAAAGCCAATCAATGCTTACTTGATCTTCTTAACTCTAGCCCTTGAAATTGTTTTCTTTGGAATTTACAATGATTAAATAGCTTGTTCTTTTGTATTATTCCCTCTCTCTTCAAAAGGATTTGCCCTCAAATCTTTGAAATATGTCATTTGCTTATTATTTTGCATCATTTTTTCTTTGCTCATGAAGATTAGTCCTCAAATCTTACCTTCATCTAAGAGAGATGAATTAGCAACATCATAATTAGCATCAACAATGTTCTCACCTTGAAGGCTTATCTTGAAAGCATCGCTTTTAAATCTTCTTGATCTATCTTTTTTAGAGTCAAAGATGTGCTTCTTGTGATCACAAGTTTTAAACCAAACCCAATAATCACTAGATTCAATCACAAAACATCTCCAATGCTCTATTTGTTGCCAATGGAAAAAGTCAACAAGGCCACTATCAAAACTCAACTCAATGTCCAAAACTTATAAAATTCGTACTAAAATAAAACCTAAAATAAAAACAACATTTTTAGCCCTAAATTTTTTTTATTTAGACCCAAATGAGTCTTCATATGTGTAGCTCTTGGTCAAAACTCTTTAAATTCATGTCTTTGAACCCAAAATATGTTGTATACCTCCACTTCCAACCCATATTAAGCAAATGACCTTTTCAGCATTATTTGTCAGTCCAAATGCCAATTGCTTCCCCCTAGCCTCTTGCACAAAGCCAATCAATGCTTCCTTGATCTTCTTAGCTCTAACCCTTGCAATTAGTCTCTTTGGAATTTGCAATGATTCAATAGCTTGTTATTTTGCATCAATGTCTCTATTATATCTCTACTACATCTCTCTTACATCTGCACTACATTCCTATTACATCTCTATTACGTTCATGTTACATCTCTATTACAGCCTTGCACAATCTTTGCACTCATTCTCAATTGCTACATTATCTGTGTGTTTGAACTTAAAACTTTGTTGTGTTATGTTTTTCACTCATCACATCCATCTTAATTTGTTGTTTTCTTTCTATTTTGCCCTTGTTTACTACATAGCTTCTTACATCCGTCCTAGTTGTTTGAATTTTGGCAATGAGATTCACACCATTGAATTCTTTGACCTGTGTAAAATCCAGCATAATAAGTTAGTGGCATAATTATAAACTTCATCCATATGTAAAAGGTATGTAATTATTACCAAAAATTTTGTCAAATATCAGTAAAAGATGTTTCCGCAAGCAGATATTCTCCTTATACAGCTAGTGGAAGTAATAAATTAAATGTTAAGGTTTTGATAAGAATATACCCATTAAGGTTATAAAAGTTCAGAACTGTGGATACTAATAGATTTTGACAAGAATTTTACCCGTTATGGTTCTAAATATTCATCAACTGTTTTCAGTAGGGAATTGTCTTAGAGATGCACAACTTTCTTGAAATGATTTTAGTGAATCTTATTTTTCTTATAATTTCTAACCAGGAACAAAAATCAAAGAGGAAAGAGGCAGGATGATTGTTAAATTGCATAAATTTATTTCACAACTTTTAATGATATGTTTTGTCATTATAAGCACAAGTAACAAAATCCATTATACACTAACAATCTAACATAATCTGGATGGTTAAGGGAAAAATAAAACAAAAAACCTTAAACTAGGATAAAATACATTACTTAACAGTGAACAACTCACTAATTATCAGCAATTATGAATGAACTAATAACTAAATTAACCATTGATGAATCAATAAAAGTGTGAAAAAAAAAGTGAGAAAATGGTGTGTTCAAGGATGGGGTGTGAAAATTGTCATCTTGAGAGACAAAAAGAGAGTGAAGCAAAACAGAGTTCTCTTTAGTATTTATTCCTACATATATCTATTTAATATATCTGACCCTTTATGCAAATTCATTAACATTAATTCACGGTGATACTCTCTCAAATACTTCCAATGAAAAATATGATCTAAAGAGAATGACCACAAACAAAAATAGGATTCTCTGTCCTAATCTATTTATAAACAGTTAAAAGAAGAAATAGAAAAAAAAACATCTAGCAGAAATTAAAGTGCACAATGAAATCCAAGTAATGAATCATTTAAGGAAAAAGAAAAACTTACCCTCCAAGCAAAACAGAGAGGAAAAGGGGAGATATTTTTCAAAGAAGCCATACGAGAAGCTATAGAATCTCCATAAACGTTATTAAGTGTCAAATTAACATTAAAATATAAATTTCATATATCTGCTTATTTTCCACTTCTACTTGGACGTGTGTTCAAGTTGGTAGTTGTACATTATAGATATTTGCTCCATCTTATCTGCTCTACCAGAGAACTCCACCTTTTCTTCATATAAACAATAGAATATACACTTTTCAATTGAATATTTTACATCTAATTGTATCTACCAATTCACTTATTTACATTTCTAACTTATCTGCTCTAACTTTTTCATTTATTTGAAATTTGACCAATAGAAAATTAAACTATGGGAACTTCATCTGAGTTTAGTTAGCATTGAATTGATGCTTCACTTGGAATTTTATAATTTCCTTGTTTCAAATATATCATAAGCAAGAAATTGATAAACTTTGTTTTCACTAATGATCATAAGCACTCTTGAACTTTCACTCATAATTCAAAGTACTCCAAATTCTGAGTTGTGATCTTAAAACACAATCCTTTGAAATGTCCAATTCCATATCATTTCCAGTAGATCATGTTCGGTCAACAGTGATAATCCTCTATTATGTTGCATTTTTTTTAGGCATGTGCATCACTTATATTTTGTACAAAAGCTCTCTCTCTCTCTCTCTCTCTCTCTCTCTCTATCTCTATCTCTCTATTTCATCGTCTAAAACTTCTTTAAATTTGACATGGCAATTCCGCAAACTAGGTAAATCAAATATTCTTCTATTATGGGATTGATACGGTTATAGAGCAAAGAAAGACTCTTAAATTTTTATAAAGGAGTTTACTGTTCACCAAATCAGGTGGATTCTTTTTCCTTTATAAATAGATTACACAATTAATTAATAATTTATTGTCATATATATATGTGTGTGTGAGAGGGTGGGGGGGCTTAGAATCTTTTTTCTTTTTGTAATAAACTAAATTTACATAGGAAAGAGTGGAAGTTTTAGGGTCTGATTGGTTGCCCTGTTTCCTGTTTCTATTTTCACTGAAAACAGGAAATATGACTGAAAACGTGTTTTGTACAATTTTTTTGGAAATGTTTTCTGGAAACATTTCCTGAAACAGGCTGAAAACAGGAAATGTCAAAAAGACGTTTCCAGTATTTCCAAAAACAAACTTATGATATTTTGCAACATTATACAAAAGTAAACTATTTAATCATGTTAATATCATTATTTAGTTATAATCAAACTTAAAAACATATAAAAATTAGCATTATTCAAGTTAATATAATTTAAATATGAATGAAAACGATTTGTTGACTTTATAAAACAAACATGTTTCTTAAATATTAAAAATTGAGAAATGAAAATAGAATTCCAAAAATGAAAACAGAAAATGAAAACAAGAAACATTTTCTTAAACCAATCAGGCCCTTACTTTTTTATACACTGTTTGATGTGTCAATGTTACAATAATAATTCTCTCGAATTATATATTTGTAGAAACTTAACTCTTTGTTTTGCCCTTTAAGGAAAAGGAAAAAACTTAGGTAAAGTTTATTATATCTTTGTTATAAAGTTCTCCAATAGACAAGTGACATGTGGCAAAAATTTATTGTATGACCAATCATGCTAGAGAGATAATATCAAACACACATTTTTGCATGACCAATTATAGAAGAGAGAGAATGTAAACTGAGCTCATGATTGGAGGAACCTTATAGCAAATATATAAGGAATTTTACCTAAGTTTTTTCTTTATTTAATACTTTGGTTTAGAATTGCTATAATGGAGTAGGTCCTACGAGTTGGCCCATAATTTTATAAAATAATTTATGGTCGAGCTTAAAAAGTTAACTAATATTTTAATTAGAGTGTTTTGATCCGACTCTAATAAAAGTAGGGCCAATTAGGTTTAGGGCCGGGTTTCATTAGAACTAACCCTAATTATTTATATTTATTAAATAATATTTAAATTATTATAATTCAATTTTTTCCATATTTTATATACTTAAAATAAAGTTAATTGTTAATTGAAAAATAATTTTTCAAGATAAAATGACAAAAATTATATAGTTATATAATGAATAATATTGTGAAATATATACTTTTTCAATTATTTTCATTTTAACATTTGTAATTTTTTTTATGTAATTTTAAGAATATTAAATAATTATCTATATTATCTTATAATTTTGGTTCAAATTAAAAAGTTATATAATTTAAATTTTAAATTTTATTTATATTTAAAACAATTGATTTAAGGTCTTATGGCCAACCTTATGCCTTAATAGGGCCGGGTCGGGTTGGACTAGCCTATTTTGATAGCTCTATTTGGTTACTCATTGTGTTATATCTTTGAATGCCTAAGTATAAAATAGGTTAAAGTGCATTTTTGGTCCAATAATTTTTTTTGCTGCAATTTTAATCCCATAACTTTTGAAAAACGTCTCACCGTTGGTTTGTTTTGCCAACAATGTGTTTGTTTTGCCAATAAAAAACTTTATTTCCTTAAAATATCATTTCATTAAAAACAAATACCTATAATTACCTTTACTTTAATACAAATATAAAAAAACTATTAGGAAAAATAGTAATTTTTTACTATCCTTATTTATTACACTTACAATTTTCTCTTTCCATCCATCATTTCTCTCTTACACACACACACAAAAAGACACACACACACACACACACACATATATATAGGTCAAAGTGCACTTTTGGTCCCATAACTTTTGTTTAGGTTTCAATTTGGTCCCATCACTTTTTTTGTTGCACTTTTGGTCCCATATCTTTATAAAAAGTTGTAGATTTGGTCCCGTGTCACTTTTGGTCCCATATCTTTTGATCAAGTTGCAGAATTGGTCCCATATCTTTGCAAAAAATTTCACCACCAGTCCCAACTGATAAGAAGATATGAGATCAATTTCGAACTTGACCCAAAGATATGGGACTAATTAATTATGCAACCTGATCAAGATATATAGGACCAATTTTGCAACATGACCCCAAGATATGGGACCAAAAATGCAACACGGGACCAAATATGCAATTTTAGAAAAAGATATGAGACCAAAAGTGCAACAAAAAAAATTATAGGACCAAATTGAAACTTTAGTAAAAGTATTGGGACCAAAAGTACACTTTAGCCTATATATATATATTATATTTTTTATATATATAATAGTAAATATATATATATATTCAAAATAATCATGTAAATCTTTTAGAGATGATATTCATTTACATTTTCAATACTAATAAAACATCATTTATAAAATTATAAAAGACCTTAATTTTCAAAATTAATTCTCATAAATGCCAAATTATTTTCCTTTTCAATTTTTGCATTGAAGTGCCACCCATGGGGAAAGAAGAAAGATGAAGATGAAATTGTGACTTGTGATGCAACATGCAATCCCTAAAGTCGATTAGGCCACCGGTTTGGGCTATAGTGGATTAGGAGAACCCTTAAGCCTTACAATTGAATGGGCTCATTGCCTTGTTTGAGGATGCATTGGGCTAAATAAAAAAAAAGGGTAAATTATACAAAAGGACCATGTGGTTTAACCCATTTTTAGATAGGGTCCCTGAGGTTTAAAAAGTGTCAACTTGGGGGGTTGTGGTTTACTCCGTTAGCAAATAGGGTCCTATGTGGTTTTTTCCATCCAAATTAACGGAATCAAGTTAGAATAAATTTTAAGATTGACTATTTTGTGATTTGAGCATTTTTTCTATTAAAACAAACTTTAAAAAGGACTATATTGCAATTTTAACAAAAAAGCTACTTCATTCTCACATTCTTCTTGTTCTTCGTCTTCGTCTTCGTCTTCGTCTTCGTCACCTAAATCGTTTCTTTCCTTCACCACGTGAATCGCCAACCAACTCCGTCCAATACGTTGGAGGCATCGGAACTCCAATCCTTCGCCGCGTGGCGCTTTTCTGGGTTTGGAGCATTGGAGAAGACGCGTTTCAAACTTCATCGTTCTTCAGCGGAGAGTGGCGGTTCGCGGCGAGTTCTGTACAGATCTGGTCGGCGGCGGGCGTGGGTGTTTTCCGTGATGGTTCAAGGCCGTGGGTGGTTACCGTCGGCGGCTTCTTCTTCTTCTTCCCCATCAAGTTTTTTGTTGTGCATTTTTGGGTCAAGAACTTGCTTCAGAGAGAACCAGCAAAAGGAGATGTTTAGAGTTGTTAATTGTTAATTTGAATGAAGGAAGAGATGACTAGCGAACGCACGAATTGTTTGGGGAAGAAGAAGCCACAAATTGCTTTTTGTTTAGAGTTGGTTCAAATTGCAATATAGTCTCTTTTTTAAAAAAAATTGTTTTAATAGAAAAAAATGCTCAAATCACAAAACAGTCCTTCTTAAAATTTATTCTAACTTAATTCTGTTAATTTGAATGGAAAAAACCACCTGGGACCTTATTTGCTAACGGAGGAAACCACAAACCCCCCAAGTTATCACTTTTTAAACCACATGGACCCTATCTGAAGATGGGTTAAACCACAAGGCCCTTTTCTGTAATTTACCCTAGGAAAAAAAGCTGAATGGTTTTGTTTTTGCTAAGAAAAAGGTGAATGGTTTGGATTTTTTTTTTTTAATGTGTAATAGGAAATTTGACCTTGTTGCACTTCACACCCTCTTCTTTTCCTTTTCTTTCTTTTTTTTTTATAGTTTTACATTTTTATAAAACTCCAAAAAACAATATTTACAAAAAGGGGAAAAAGTTTTGATATTTACAAAAATGACTTGAATAAAATACAGTATTATGGTGTGTTGGGTGAGGTGAGATTTGAAAGAATATTGAAATTGAAACAGAAAAGACAAATAGTGAAAGTATATATCAACTTGTGAGAGACACAATAAATAGAAAATATCATAACAAAATACTCTCTTCGTCCCTAAATATCTCGTTGGAAAATTTTTTTTTGTCTTAAAATATTTGATATTTTATAAAATTAAGAGAACATTAATTACTATTTTTACAATTCTTTCTCTATTAAATAGTTAATAGAGGTTGAATTAGTAAAAATAACTAAGAGTAATTTAATAAGGATAATTTAGTTTTTTTTATCTCATTTCTCTTTATTTTAGGTGAATTAATGATTTTCTTGATCTAAGAGCCTAAAAAAACAGATATTCAGGGTTTATTAATATAAACTAAAGATTAATAATTAACTATCATAAAACAGCGCCAATAAATCATAAATGCATGTTCTCCTAGGCAACACAAACAAGTACTTCGTTGGATTGTGATTTGTGACACACACACACACATCAAAAAGTGACAACAATGGATTCATATATTTAATAATTTGAAATATTGAATTATGTAAGGACCCATCTAACGAATTGTTTTTGCACAATTAACTATGTTGTTGCCAAAATATCTTTGACATTTTTTTGGTGAAAAATATCTTTGACATTTGCTCAAAACTATATATAACACATTTATATGTATTGTAAGTGCTGATTTGAAGTAAATTTGCCTTTTATTTTAAAATAAGTTTAGCTTTTGAAAACGAACTTAGCTTTCTTTTAATTGGATATCAAGGTGGATTTTTTCAAAGAATTTAGTTGGTTTGAATATAACAAAATTCAGACTCCAGTGATGACAATTAGCGATATGGATGCATGTATTATATTATGATTAGAGTCGATTATTTAATGATTAAGGTTCCTTTCGTTTTATAATTGTCTTATATTTAAACATGATTAATTAGTTGGTGATTGCTATAACTCGGGTTTGTTGCATTGGTCAACTTTGAATTATAATATTATGTTTTTGGGGTATTCCCATTACAAGTATGCTACAAAGAAATATCTTAGAGATTCAACAGACAACGTACTCCGCAGCCACACCCATACGTACAAATCAAACATCCAATTGGCTATACCCACTTGAATTATGTTACTCTTACAAATCTAGATGAAAATTTTTTTTTCTAATGTTTTTTTAATCTAAACTTCTAATTCTGTAATAAAAAAAACTATTGTTAAATATTACGGTGAAATATTAATTTTTGTATATTTAAGTCTCGTTTATGGTGTGTGGGGCGAGGTGAAAAGATATTAAAGTTGAAAGAGAAAAGACAAAGAGTTATATGTATATATATAATAGGCTAAAAGGTCATTTTGGTTCTTAATGCATGTTTGCCCTTATATTTATTTTGATACTTTATATTTCAAAAGATTTATTTTAGTCCCAACTATTGAATGTAGTCATTCATTTCAAATTTGAGTATGATGAGGAGTTCAGAGTTATGTACTTTCTTTATTAAGTTGGGATTATCAATAAATGAGGTCAAATCATGTCCTGAAAGTAGGCCGCTCGTTTCACAGTCAAACAAGCGAAATTAGTTATATCTCTCTTATTTCAAGTTCGAATACGACGAATTTGAAGCTCTGAGTTACTCTTAATGAGTCTTTTTCTTTTGCCCAGTTGGGATCATCCACAAATAAGGTCAAATCAAGCTCGAAACTGGACTTGAGACCAAAAAGTAAAAAGAAATATGAAAAAATTGGATCCAAACCCACTTTCGAGCCTCATTTGACCTCGTTTACTGGTGATCCCAACTGGACAAAAAAATAATCGTTAAGTGAACATATAGCTCCAATTTAATTTGGAACAAGAGAGATATGACCAATTTAACTTGTTTGATCGTAAAACAAATGGCTTACTTTTGGGACTTGATTTGACCTCGTTTGCATATGACACTGACTTGATAAAAGTAAGTACTTTTTTAAAGCAACACGTAGCTCTGAACTCGTCACATTCGAACTTGAAACAAGAGAAATATGATCACATTCAATAGTTTGGAACTAAAATAAAATATTTTGTAAATATTTAGGACCAATATAAATCTTTTAAAATATAGCAGACTAAAGTGAACATAAGAACATACATTTTTGACCAAAATAGCTCTTTCACCTATATAATATATCAACTTGTGAGGGTCACATTGCATAGAAAATATATTAATAAAAACCCAAAGATTAATAGTTAGTATCATCAAAAAGTGCCAATAAATGATAAATGCATGCATGTTCACCTTGGCAACATAACCATTAACCAAGTAAGAATTTGGATTGTGATTTGTAACACACACATCAAATAATGGCAACCATGGATTTGTGGATGTGGATTCAATGCATACTCAATTACTCATGCACTCTCTTTTTCTATTACCTAATACTTTAAATTATGTTAGGACCCATTTAATAATTTACTTGCAAAATTAATTACGTTATTGCCTAAATATCTTTGACATTGTGCTTCAAACTATATATAATACATATATTGTTAGTGTTGATTTGAAAATAAGATTAGCATTTTAAAATTAAATTAATTTATTTAAAAATAAATTTTTACTTGGACTTCAAGTTGAATTTTTTCAAAGAACTTAGGGTGTATTACGATTTGGTATGTAATGATCTCATTCCTAACAAATTGATATTTAAATAAGAAGTTTCAAAAATCTCCAATTTCAAATTAAAATGGAGAAAAAAAAAATAATAACTTTAACAAATTCTAACACAATGGTCATTCCTTGTTAGAATTTTTGTTTTAACTTGCTTAATTTGACAATTATTAGAATAATGGTTAGCAAAGTTAAATATAATGTACAAATATAATGTACAAATTAACGTAGCCGATGTCTAAAAAAATGGAACTTTAATTTACATGAATAACATTTTAGTTTTTTTATTTTTGATGAATAAAATTCTTAACTCTATCTAAAGTTATTCCTAATAATCTTTAAATCCAAAATGAAGATAATTTTAACTGAAAAATATATTAGTCTACGTATCACACTATAAAACATGGCCACTGACACGGACACGTGAAACGATATTAACAATGATATACCGACATATCAAATTCTTAAAATTTATGATATTGCACGGCATATATATATATAATCAAAAATTCATAAATTTTGATGAAACCTTTAAAAATTATAATATCTATTCATAATATATGTCATATATATCAATTTTTTTAGTATTTATCATATTAAAGTCATGAAAAATTAATTTTATATCAAAAAAGTGTCACATTTTCTCATATAATAATATACCTTTAAAATGAAGTGTACATATTATTTATATATCATTAAGAGAGATCTAATAGAGTTCAACTTGTTCGAAGTAGAAGTGACCCCAAAAATATGATCTATATATATAGGGTAAATTACACAAAAGGGCATTGTGGTTTGACCCATTTTCAGATAGGGTCCATGTGGTTTAAAAAATGTCAAACTAGGACCTTGTGGTTTCCTCTGTTAGCAAATAAGGTCCCAGGTGATTTTTTTCCATCCAAATTAACGGAGTTAGGTTAGAATGAATTTTAAGATGGACTGTTTTGTAATTTGTACAGTTTTCTATTAAAACAAATTAAAATAGGACTATTTTGCAATTTCAACCAAAGATCTTCCTCCTCAATTTACAGCCTCAATTTATAGTCGTTCGAACTTCCAGTTTCTTCGCTCCAAAATAATTAATTAGCTATAGGGTGTGATCAAGCTTCCTACTTCCATGGCAGAGGACTCCCTCCGGCCTTCTGTCTCCGATACAATCTGTTGCCGGAAAAGAAACTAACCACCGCAAAGGTCATCGCGATGGCCGGAATCCCAAACCGACATTGTCCTAAATCCAAACGAGAAGAGAGTACGAAGAGGCGATTAGGGAACCGATGTTGATGGAGAAGTAGAACCAGTTGTGAGATTGTAAGTCGCATGTTGGCTTTATGCCTGGGATTGATGCTGAAACAAAGTTCAACTTTGAAACAAAGTAATCAGAGAACGAGTTTGGCGTTTGGAGTAAAGAAACTAGAAACCAATGACTGTAAATTGAGGGATTTGTAAATTATGGTGTTGAATGACTGTAAATTTTAAAGTTGAACAAGATCGTGAGTGAACAAATTTTGAGTTTGGCGTTTGGAGTTTCTTGAGGGATTTGCAATTTTGAGAACAAGATCGTGATTTGTTAATTTTGGTTGAAATTGCAAAATAGTCCTATTTTAATTTGTTTTAATAAAAAAAATGTACAAATTACAAAACAGTCCATCTTAAAATTCATTCTAACCTAACTCCGTTAATTTGGATGGAAAAAACCATCTGGGACCTTATTTGCTAACGGGTGAAACCACAAGGTCCCAGTTTGACACTTTTTAAACCAAAGGGACCTTATCTGAAAATGGGTCAAATCACAAGGCCCTTTTGTGTAATTTACCCATATATATATATATATAATTAAATCTTATTAAATTACAAAACCTTGGGCTCATTAACAGCTAAGAATGCGCCTAAGGGAAATTAAGTGTAAAAGTGGGAAAAGCAAATTGAAGATACCAATTGTTTTCATCTCTTGCAAACTCATGCAAGACACATGGGCTCCAGATCATTCACAAATTCATGTGCTTAATCATCTAAAATTAACAATGAAAATGAAAGCTTCCACAATACATATCAATAATTACTATATGTATATGTATATGTATACAATAGAATACAATACATGCATATGGCCTCGCCTATATGCCTTTCAAACCAACGTCACCCACAAATATATATAATCATCATCATACATTATTCACATTATTGTTTTCAACACTTTCTAACCATTTACATATCAAAACATTGACCATTAATTCCTCTATCATCCATCACTTTTACACATATATGGATGCAACTAATTGGTTCCAATAATGGATCATTGAATTCATGATTGATGTATGATAGTTCCTTTTCTTTTAATTTCTTGTATAGGATAACTATGGGAGGATTTTTCCTTTTCCTTTTTTGTCGGGATCATCTATTTAGAGTTCTATGAAGTAATCATATAAATCTTTAAAAGATATACGAATCATGAACTTAATCTTTTTTAGTTTTAAATTTTTTACAATTAACGATTTTTAATTAATTAGTTCTTAAATTGTTGATGTTTGGAAAAAAAAATTAGAGACAAAAGAAAACATATATTTTCAATATATAAGGATTACATTATATTTTTGGGATAAATTCATTCAGATATTGAAAAAAAATAAGTTTATATTATTGCCTAAAGTTTAGATTCTAGTTGATATGATCATAATAAAAATATTGAATAATAATTTTTTTATTATATAGTTCATTCTTGTAAATTTAAAAAAATTGAATTGGCGGAGATATGTAGAAAGAGAGGGAGAAGAATAAGTCAAATAGATTATCAATAATTAGCCATAGTAATTATTTCTGTTACACGTAGCCTTCATTCTCCTACCGTAATTAGACATGTTTATAAGTTTATTTATTGGTACAAACGATAAGTAAATGACAATATTACAACACATATGTAATTGTCAGTAGACAATCGAAAATAATAATATGCTATAATTTCGTGAATGGTACAACAAATATAATGATGATCAGTGTCTTAAGTAAGTAATATTAAATTAAAGACGACAGAAACCACAGGGTTTGAAGTCAAATCTCTCTGTAATTAATTAATTAATTAATTAATTAATTAATAGAGATAGATGTGCAGAACATGATATGATGGATGGATATATATGATAGATGGATGGATGGACGTAGGCCATATAATATTAACTAATTCTCCACAAAAATCAATCTAAGAGTATCAAACTTTACAAACCACACAGTGTCCCCCATTTCTTTGGGCAAAAGAAAACAAGCCATCTTGCTTTGCTTAATTCCTTAATTAATCAATTATACATTTTACACCTCTTCCTTAATTTGTTTTAAAACATCAAAGTCAAATTATATTATAAAAAAGTTAAACGATACCGACAATTATTCAAAAAAAACATAAATCTAACGGAATATGAAGAATAATCTGTAAACAGTGTTGAGCTAAAGAAATAAATAAAAGTGTAACTGATCCTGTATGAAAAGTATCCTCATGATGAAAATTATCACTGATCTTGGTGCTACCAACAAAACAGTTACAATTATACTCTCTGCATATCAGACATGTAGTTTTCTTCACGAATAAAGATGTCGTAAACAATCATTTCATAAAGAAATAGTAGAATTAGAAATAGATCTGAAAAAAACCACCACCGAACTTTGGAGGGACTAAAGATCTGACTTATTCAATTGAAAAACTAAAACAAAAGATAAAAAATAAGGAGGAATTGTGATCAAAAAGAAAATTTAATAAGAAGAAATTTTTATATCGTAAAAGAAAAATAACTAACTATAATGACAAAAAATGTTTATATCGTAATCACATGTATAATGCTATAAACTAATAATGTTAAAATTTCAATTAACATTGTTACACAATTTATTTAGTTAATTAAAAACTAAATAGAGAAGGGCTAACATTATTAATAAAAAATAAATTGGGTTAAAGTGTAAATTTGGTCTTTTATCTTTTGTTTCCTAAATCAGTCATATATCTATTTTTGTTGTAGATTTAATTAGTCTCATATCTTTTGGTCAGATGGAGAATTGGTTTCATGTTCTTTTTATTGCAGATTTGGTCACATATCTTCGCAAAAGGCCCCACTGTTAGTCATACTCTTAGGATTAACAATGAAACTTTTTGTAAAAATATGAGACCAATTATACAACATAATCAAAAGATATGAGGTCAAATTTATCAAAAACAAAATTGAAACCAATAATACGTCCGACCATTAAATATGAGACCACATATGTATCAAAAAAAGATATGAGACTAACTTGGTCCTGAGTTTGGGTGTTTTTGATCCAACTCGACCCAAGTTATACCATTTGTATTTTTCATATCTTTTATTATTTTTATTACGTATATTTATATTTTTTCTTATTAAATTTTATTCTTTTTATATAAAATATATATTTATTAGTTGAAAATTACATAAAATATAAAGTTAATATAAACTAAATTAATATTTTTTTAATAAATAAATTGAATTAAATAGTTTTATTAATATAAATATCATTAAATTTATATATAATTAATTTTTTTTAACAATATATATAAATTTAAAAATATTTAAGATAAATAAATGACTTAAATTAAATTGATAAAAATTTTAAAAAATAAATAAATTTGGCTTAATCAAACTCGGTGGCCTGGCCCAACACTCGACCTTCACCGGGTTTAATCCCAGGTCCAACCAAAATTCAACACAACCCAACCTAAATTAAATACAACCCAACCTATGCATATTTCTAAGATCCGTATTAATTCGATATCAAATAATTTTAAGTTTTTTTTTAACTATTTGTATTCTATCCAATATCTGATATCTAATAAATACCGAATATCTTTTATAAGTGAGTTTAAGTCATAGTTCGAAAACTTGGATCGGTCATTGACTCGAATAAAGGTTCGGGTGGATGAGTGATTGATTCAACCACTGGATCACTATAAATCCGGTTACACATATATCAATCAAACAAATTCTTTGTACATATATTAAGTTATAAGAAATCAAATTTAAACATGAAATTGAGTAGAAATCGTCATCTTTTGTTAAAAAAAAAATATATAGAAATTCAAAAAAGTATTCATACTTTCACAAATTATAAAAAACAAACAAGTATTTATAAGTTCACAAGATGGAAGCTAAAGATTACAATAAAAAAATATATACAAATCAACTTGGTCTAGGCCTTTCTAAAATCGTTAAGTATGACGTGACATAGTGACTAGGATCATGATGTGGCAAAATAAGATGAAATGGACTGAAATAGGATCTATATGCAACATATTAAAACTTATCTATACCCAACCAAAATATATACAAAGAGTGGTACTTCCTCTTCCTCGTCAGCCCAACGGGATTTCCTCTTCCTCGTTCCGCTTCCCGATTTGCCGTCTCCGCCGCTTTGGTTGTTCGACTTTGGCTGAGGATCCCATCGACTTCGTCGGTGCCTTCTGCTTGAAGTCTCTTCTTCCCCACCAGATTGGTCCCTGCCAGTACCACTCTTTGTATATATGGTGGTTGGGTATAGATAAGTTTTAATATGTTGCATATAGTTCCTATTTCAGTCCACTTCATCTAATTTTGCCACATCATGATCCTAGTTACTATGCCACGTCATACTTAACGGCTAAATATAAATGGAATTCACTAAGGGACTAACGGTGGAACCTTTTGAGAAGTTATGGGACCAAAATTGCAACAAAAAATGTTATGGGACTAAAATGAAACCTTTGTCATAGTTATGGGACCAAAATTGCAACAAAAAAAGTTATGGGACCAAAATGAAACCTTTGTCATAGTTATGGGACTAAAAGTGCACTTAAGCCTTATAAAATTATTTGATTTAATTGATTTAATTAACCCTTGACATATATTTTAATTATAATTAAAATAATAATAATAGAAAGGCCTAGACCAAGTTGCCCTTGAGTTTCAGTCATTTTTTTTCACTACAGGTCAAAATGGATTGGTGGTTTGACGCTTTAAACCCAGACTGTCGGGTTGACTCGGAAAAATCTGGGTCAGATGTAATCCAGTCTATTTAGGATGACCGGATTAGGATTAGGGTCCAATTCACCAAATTGTGAGTCAACCCAGACGGTTTGGGTTGAGTTTTTGTACTTTAATTTAAATGAATATTTTGAGTACCCGTTTAAATTATTATCTCATTTGGATGAATTATTGGAAAAATATAGATGGTGTATATATTTTATTATAGAAGTAATTAAAATTTGTGTAATATGAGAACCTTTGAATTTTGTCAATCTGTATATGACACTGGTACATTGAATGATATATACACACATCTAGAATATCATAGTTGATAAATATGGCAAGGTATATTTTGCTTGTGTGATTATGTCTTTTCTTTAGGTGTTTCTACGGATATATACAATTTAAATAAAAACTAAAAAATATTTTTTTGTTTTTAAAAAATCATTTATTTTCACTTTGGAAAGTAGATATAAGAGTTTCAAAATAAAAAAAGTTATCTGTCACAAATGGTTAAAACCGACAGGGATTTGTAACAAGAAAAAGTATACACAATTATCAAAGATAATAATGATTTATAACCCAAAGAAGAAAAAAAAATTACATGTTACAAGCTATTGCTACATAGGCACATATAACAACTTGTACAAATATTTAATTTTAAAATTGTTTTATTTATAGTAAAATGTGAAATATATAAAAAAAAATTAAAATGAAAAATATTTCAACACTTTATTTTATTTAAATAAGATATATCCGCTCAAATATAAAAATACCCTAATCTTTAATATATTTTATCTCTAAAGTCTTTCTTAACTCTTAAGAGAAAATGTATGTTGTAATTTCTAAATTCATACTGAATTTATAAATCAATTTATAAGTATTTAAAATATGCGATTCTATTCTTAAAATATTCTAATTGTTAATAATTTAGTACATAAATCAAATATATGGATTAAAAATATAAGTTTAGAATAGATTTAAATATCGATCAAAAAATCAATAAGTGTTTGGTGTAGCGGCTAGGCGAGTTACATTCAAGGGAGATGATCCAAGTTTAATCTCTAGAGTCGATATTCTCGAGAGGGCTCTGGCCATTTCGTCTCTGATGCCCTAATGAGATTAGACTTCGCCTAGACCGTTGTACGAATAGGCGAAGGATACCCATGACTTAACCGGAAAAAAAAAATCAGTCAAAAAGTATAAATTTAGTATCAATACAAAAATAAAAATTAAATTTAATTTAAGTTTAAAAATTAAATTATTAACAATTAAAATAATTCAAAGAGTAGATAGTATCTTTTAATTATTCTATTATTAATTTTTTTAATACATAAGCAAGCAAGTAGGATGAAAAGAATTTCAACAGTAGGTTCAATAATTTGAGTTTTAGTGTTGTCAAGTAGTAGCTAGCTATAAAACTCAATGGCCCACTTGTCTTTCATGATATTCAGGGGGAGAGCCTCATCATTAATTTCTACAAAAACACAATTTTCTCAATTGTAATCCTTTTTTTCTTTTCTTTTCTTTTTCTCTTTTTTAATTTCTACAATTTTTCTCTAACAACTTTTTTCTTTCTCTCTCTCTTCCTATGCATATATAAAAGGCACCACTTCCTTTGTAAAAAGCAACAATTTCTGCCCTCAATAACTCCTCCCCTGTTTCAAGCTTAAACCCACTTTTTTTCTCTCTCTGATTTTTTGTTTTGCAGAAACAAGAATCAACAAAAATGGGTGCTCTTGATTTTCTCTCTGATTACTTCTCAGTTTCCACCCCTAAAACTCGGTGGCCTGGCCCAACACTCGACCTTCACCGGGTTTAATCCCAGGTCCAACCAAAATTCAACACAACCCAACCTAAATTAAATACAACCCAACCTATGCATATTTCTAATATCCGTATTTATTCTATATCAAATAATTTTAAGTTTTTTTTAACTATTTGTATTCTATCCAATATCCGATATCTAATAAATACCAAATATCTTTTATAAGTGAGTTTAAGTCATAGTTCGAAAACTTGGATCGGTCATTGACTCGAATAAAGGTTCGGGTGGATGGGTGATTGGTTCAACCACTGGGTTACTAAAAATCCGGTTGGTTTGGTTAAATAAGAAAAATAACAAATATATGTATATATTTACACATATATCAATCAAACAAATTCTTTGTACATATATTAAGTTATAAGAAATCAAATTTAAACATGAAATTGATTAGAAATCGTCATCTTTTGTTGAAGAAAAAAAATATATAAATTCAAAAAAGTATTCATACTTTCACAAATTATAAAAAACAAACAAGTATTTATAAGTTCACGAGATGGAAGCTAAAGATTACAATAAAAAAAACAAATTGAATTGTGGTAGAATTGAATTGCAATATAGAGGGCTCCTTGAAGACTCTAAAATTTATTATTCACCCACTTTTAATCGAGCATATCATTATAAAATTATTTGATTGAATTGATTTAATTGACCCTTGACATATATTTTAATTATAATTAAAATAATAATAATAGAAAGGCCTAGACCAAGTTGCCCTTGAGTTTCAGTCGTTTTTTTTCACTATAGGTCAAAATGGATTGGTGGTTTGACGCTTCAAACCCAGACTATCGAGTTGACTCGGAAAAATATGGGTCAGATGTAATCCAGTCTATTTAGGATGATCGGACTAGGATTAGGGTCCAATTCACCGGATTGTGAGTCAACCCAGACGGTTTGGGTTGAGTTTTTGTACTTTGATTTTAAATGAATATTTTGAATACCCGTTTAAATTATTATCTCATTTGGATGAATTATTGGAAAAATATAGATGGTGTATATATTTTATTATAGAAGTAATTAAAATTTGTGTAATATGAGAACCTTTGAATTTTGTCAATCTGTATATGACACTGGTACATTGAATGATACATACACACATCTAGAATATCATATATAGTTGATAAATATGGAAAGGTATATTTTGCTTGTGTGATTATGTCTTTTCTTTATGTGTTTCTACGGATATATACAATTTAAATAAAAACTAAAAAATATTTTTTTGTTTTTAAAAAATCATTTATTTTCACTTTGGAAAGTAGATATAAGAGTTTCAAAATAAAAAAAGTTATCTGTCACAAATGGTTAAAAGCGACAGGGATTTGTAACAAGAAAAAGTATACACAATTATCAAAGATAATAATGATTTATAACCCAAAGAAGAAAAAAAAATTACATGTTACAAGCTATTGCTACATAGGCACATATAACAACTTGTACAAATATTTAATTTTAAAATTGTTTTATTTATAGTAAAATGTGAAATATATAAAAAAAAATTAAAATGAAAAATATTTCAACACTTTATTTTATTTAAATAAGATATATCCGCTCAAATATAAAAATACCCTAATCTTTAATATATTTTATCTCTAAAGTCTTTCTTAACTCTTAAGAGAAAATGTATGATGTAATTTCTAAATTCATACTGAATTTATAAATCAATTTATAAGTATTTAAAATATGCGATTCTATTCTTAAAATATTTTAATTTGTTAATAATTTAGTACATAAATCAAATATATTGATTAAAAATATAAGTTTAGAATAGATTTAAATATCGGTCAAAAAATCAATAAGTGTTTGGTGTAGCGGCTAGGCGAGCTACATTCAAGGGAGAGGATCCAAGTTTAATCCCTAGAATCGACATTGTTGAGAGGGCTCTGGCCATTTCGTCTCTGATGCTCGAATGGGATTAGTCTTCGCCTAAACCGTTGCACGAATAGGCGAGGGATACCACTTAACCGAAAAAAAAAAATCAGTCAAAAAGTATAAATTTAGTATCAATACAAAAATAAAAAAAATTAAATTTAATTTAAGTTTAAAAATTAAATTATTAACAATTAAAATAATTCAAAGGGTAGATAGTATCTTTTAATTATTCTATTATTAATTTTTTTAATACATAAGCAAGCAAGTAGGATGAAAAGAATTTCAACAGTAGGTTCAATAATTTGAGTTTTAGTGTTGTCAAGTAGTAGCTAGCTATAAAACTCAATGGCCCACTTGTCTTTCATGATATTCAGGGGGAGAGCCTCATCATTAATTTCTACAAAAACACAATTTTCTCAATTGTAATCCTTTTTTTCTTTTCTTTTCTTTTTCTCTTTTTTAATTTCTACAATTTTTCTCTAACAACTTTTTTCTTTCTCTCTCTCTTCCTATGCATATATAAAAGGCACCACTTCCTTTGTAAAAAGCAACAATTTCTGCCCTCAATAACTCCTCCCCTGTTTCAAGCTTAAACCCACTTTTTTTCTCTCTCTGATTTTTTGTTTTGCAGAAACAAGAATCAACAAAAATGGGTGCTCTTGATTTTCTCTCTGATTACTTCTCAGTTTCCACCCCTAAGAAGAAACGCAAGCCAATGCAGGTATACATACATATATATATATATAAATCTTGTGTTTTTTCTCCCTCTATATATGTATCTGTTAAATTGTTAATCATTGACTTCATGGTCAGATTTTGAGGCATCTTGTGATTTTTTTTTTCTCTTTTCTTCTTTTATTTGTGTGTTGCAGACAGTGGAAATCAAGGTGAAAATGGACTGTGATGGCTGTGAAAGAAGAGTTAAGCATGCTGTTTCCAACATGAAAGGTTCATATATATACAATATGCTTCTCACTTCATATTATTATTATTATTATTTACCTTCAAAACATCTCATGTTCTTGAATGAATAATCTTACCAAATGAGTAAAGGACAACCTCAAAAAAAAAAAAAATGAATTAACTAAGAATTAAGAATGGCTCTGACATAATATCTAATTCCTGTCACTTTGGTTTTAATTAAGTTGTGTGTGTTGCTTCTGTCTGTGAGTCTGAGTCTGAGCGTTGTTTGACCAAAAGGCCATAAATTCTGTGTAAGTTATGGGTACAAGTTATTAATGAACGTGAATTTGTTCACCACTTTTTTTTAAAATAATAAAAAGAAAATTGATACTTCTAATTTCTAAATTCCAATAAGTCCATTCAATTTTTGGGTCATCTCCAATTTTCTAGGTCCACTGTTACTGTCAGTTATCCTCCACACCAAACCTATGTTCTTAATAAAGATTGGTTACAAATTTAGTTTGGTCCTAACTATTCAAATTTAGTTTGGGTAACACAAAGAGGCCAATTAATATTAATATTTTGATAAACTCATTTATGGGCTATTTTTTTGTTTGTTAAATAGTTGATGTTTCCTAATAAAATTGATGAAAACCCGTAATTATTTTTTTGTTAAAAGATGAAAACCCGTAATAATAATATATAACTGTTATTTTTTTTTACTTGTGTTAATTAATCTGCAGGTGCTAAGGAAGTGGAGGTGAACAGAAAGCAAAACAGGGTAACTGTAACAGGGTATGTGGATCCAAACAAGGTGTTAAAGAAAGTGAAAAGCACAGGGAAAAAGGCAGAGTTTTGGCCATACATACCCTACAATTTAGTGGCATATCCCTATGTGGCTCAGGCTTATGACAAGAAGGCTCCTTCTGGATATGTCAAGAACACAGTCCAAGCACTTCCTAGCCCTAATGCTCCTGATGAGAAGTTCACTTCCTTCTTCAGTGATGAAAACCCTAATGCTTGTTCTATCATGTAAAACTGTAAAACCAATTAATATTTAATTACCCTTTTTTTTCTAGCATCAATTTTGGCTCTTTCTAGTTTCTACTACTGTACTTGTTCTAATTGTAAGGTCCTTTTTCTTTTGTCTTTGTGGATTAGGACTTAGGAGGATAGTAGCTAGAGGTAGAGCTCTGTTTGGCAAGTTCTTATTGTACAAACAGTTCTTTGTATGTTTCTTGACTAAATTACAAGAGAACTCATTGGAACTAAATATATGCTTAAGAAATCTCTTTAATTTCTTAATTCTTAGATATAAAATCAAGAACTTCAATTTGGGTGAAACGTCATTTTTTTTTGTTATTATCTGGTAGTAGGATTTATTTAAAACAAATGAAATATTTAAGATTAATTTAAAATAAATTAAATATTTAAAGCTAATTAGAAACAAATGAATTATCTTTTTTATGATCAATTTGAAATTTACCGACTAATTTGACATTTTGACCATAAAATTAACAAATTATGTCTAGTAAAAAGTTATTTTCTCCATTAAATTAAACCACTAATGAAAGGTATTTTAAAATGGAAGTGTTTAACTAACAATGATTTGGTGGAGTACTAAGTGAGCTACACCTAAATAAAAAGATTAAGGTTTGATTTTTGAAATCAACATTGTTGAAAAAACTTTAACTGTTAAGTACTAATCCAAATAAAATTAATCTTTGTTTGAGACAAGTTACATAAATAGACGAGGCAACTTTATTGTTTAACAAAAAAAAATGGGAGTGTTCAGATAACAAAATTATTAGAGATTAAGCACAATTCCTTTATTTCTTTTACTGATAGGGGATTTTACCGGACATAAATTGAAGTTCATGAACTTTCGTGTCAAAAGAAAAATGAGTTAATCTTTTACACATTATCTTATTTAGAGAGATTTTTAAACAATTTAACCATACTTTTATAGGTACTTTAAGTTCAAAATTAACGTAGAGAATTAGTCACATTTTCCAGACATAAATACTCTCATAATTCCTCGGAAATACGGAAAGTATTAAAGAAAAAAATCTGTTAAGGCTCAAAAGTCATGGTGACACTCCATTTTCAAGGAAGGGTTACATATGCGTTGCTAATTATTAATTAATAAACAAGTTCCAATCTTTTGGAAGTAATTTTACATGTATTAAATTAACATATAAATTATAATAATATACCTTATCTTTCATGCACAATATATTATATATATGTGAAAGTAACCCCCATTATGGATATATAATGGATAAAATAACTACAAGAGAATGAAGGTTTAAAATTAAACTAAAGAACGGTGCAATAATGTAAAGAAATGAGAATTAAGGTGCAGACATACAGATAAGAACAAATGGAAGAAAATGGAGGTCACTTTTGTGAAACTTTTTACCAAATTAATTATAATGGGTTTATAATTATGAATTATGATAATAACATATAGGTCAATGGGTCAGTTTGGCCCTAAATATATGTTCTAATGCTCATTTTGGTCTTTTATATATGTTTCAAAATATTCAAACTAGTCTTAAATGTTGATAAAATGTTTTATTTTGATATCAAACTATTGAATATGATTATATTTTTCTTTTGTTCTCAGTTTGAACGTGATAAGTTCAGAACACCGTGTTGCTCTCAAAGACCACTTTCTCTATCCAGTCGGGACAATTAGTAAATCAGGTCAAATCGGTCCTAAAACTAGACCTCATGTTTCACGGTTAAACAAGCAAAATTGATCATATATATATATCGCTTCAAATTCGAATACAATGAATTCAGAGCTACGAGTTACTCTTAACAAGTTCTTTGAACTTGAAATGAGAACATGAAAAATATGACCAAATTCAATAGTTTGGGACTAAAATGAAATATTTTGCCAAGATCTAGGACTAATTTGAACATTTTAAAACATAAAGAACCAAAGTAAACATTAGGGCATACATTTAGGACCAAAATGAACTTTTGACCTAACCTAGAAAACTAATTAATGGAAGTTTTAAAATTTGAGGGTTGTCGTCGTTGTCAAACAGTAGAACATCATCGTATCTCGCTTTCCCTTCAATTTAGGGATCATTCCACAAGAAGACATGGCACTCTCATTTTCTGATGTTTTAATGCATTATTGCCAATTTGCCAGTTGATGATTTTCAAAAATATCACGCATTAACATGTAAAATATTGATTATAGTATAATACATAATCATCAATTAAGTTAATCCAACTATTACTTTCAAAGAGCAATAATTAAGTTTTGGAGATATTTTAGAATAGTGTCAATTATTTAAATAACATTTACCAGTTGATCGACTTTATTGACAACATATATCATTTTTTTAATTAAGTGTTAATTAGGGTATTTATTGTCCATAACAGTGATTACTCCTCTCAGTGGCTTACAAAAACTTTAATAGGTTTGAAAACATAAATATTTGAATCTTAAAATTGGAATTCAGATCAATATGGCCGTTAATGAAAGAGTGATGGGCTAATGAATCAATGATTTAGGGCCTGTTTGGGGCATACTTCATCCAATTCCATCTCATTCAATCTCAATCTCATCTTAGGATTAGATGAACAGTAATGGTTGGGTGTTTTTTGAACCTCCATCTCATCTCATCCACATCATCATCTCATTCACAACATCATCTCATTTTCATAAAAAAAAGAACTAGACAAAATAGTAATTTTACATACCCTCATTTATTACACTGATAAGTCTGATTTTAGGCAGACTTTTAGGGGTTATTTTATCTATATTTGAATATTATATCTAAAGATTTACCCCAAAATATCATAGATTTTGGATTCTCTCTCAATCTTCAAATCAAATTGAAAATGTGATTTATTCTTAGATTGATTCTTTATTTGGTAAATATCATGTTTATAAGTTTAGATTTGGTACTTGTTTAAATCTTTGGGTTGCCTTGCAGATTTGGAAAGATCCTCAAAATCCTTTGAAATCAACAACAAAAAGATTCTTTCTGATTTGCATACGTCTTGCCCAAAGGTTAAGCAGAATCTGTAGTTTCGAGCAAAAATGTGCATACGTCTTGCCCAAAGGTTATGCAGAATCTGATTTTTCAAGCTAAAATGTGCATACGTCTTGCCCAAAGGTTATGCACAGAAGAGGCGTACAACAGATGACATCTTATGGATTATTAGAAGATTTTGTAAGGGATTTGTGGGATAATTAGTTAGAGTTAGCTCTATAAATAGGAACCCTAGGGCTTTCACAAAAACATCTTCCAT